>VMDR010000984.1:0-157097 GCA_007922815.1 Macrotus californicus
CTCCCACCCTCCCCCTTGGTTATGTCCATGTGTCCTTTATAGTGTTTCCTGGAAACCCTTCCCCCCACTATTCCCTCCCCCTTCCCCTCTGGCCATTCTTTATTTCACTTAGTGTAACCTTCATTTCTTCCTTTGTTTTTTTTTTGCTATACTCAAGGAGTTCTCTGGGTATCCTGACCAACGGTGTTTTGAACTCTGCGTCTTATAGGTTGGCTGTCTCTGTTTTGCTTAGTTCTTTTTCTGGGGTTTTGTTCTATTCTTTCATCTGGGCCATATTTCTTTGTCTCCTCAATTTGGCAGCCTCCCTGTGTTTGTTTCTGTGCATTAAGTAGAGCTGCTTTTACTCCCTGTCTTATTAGCATGGCCTATGCAGAAAAAGCACCTATAAATTGTGTGGGGAGGAGCCTTAGGTAATTGTCAGGGCAGGGCAACCCACTTTATCACTTTGTGGCTGCGCTGGGAGGGCTCAGAGAGGGAGCAGTGCCACTACCTGGCTTCTGGAGGCTCGCCCAGCACTCACCCCATTTCCGTCACTTCACCCCCTTCCTGTGTGAGACTGGAGACCTTCCACCTGCTGCTCCAGTGGTGAATCCCAGAGTGGGTGGGTATGCATACACTCTAGGACCATTTGGGCCCTTTAAGTGGCGAAAATCCGGCAGTTTCTTCTGCCGCCCCAGCTCCCATTGGTTTTCACAGCCAGAGGTAACGGATCTATCTTCCCAGTGCTGGAACCCTGGGCTGTGTGGTCTGGCCTGGGGCTGGGATCACTTGCTCCCAAGGTATCCCTCCTGATTTTCAACCACCATACACGAACGTGGGACCATCCATTAAGTCCTCCCGCTGCTTCTCTGCCCATCTCCGTCACTCTGCCCCTCCTAACTGTATAGATGAATGTGGCTTCTTTAAATCCTTGGTTGTCAGACTTCCATACAACTTGATTTTCTGACAGTTCTGGGTGTTATTAGTTTTGAGATCTTATAATTCTTTCTGTGGTTGCATAAGGAGGTAAAGCGTGTCTACCTACATCTCTATCTTGAACAAAAGTTAAATTATTACTTTTAAAGATTTTATTTATTTATGTTTAGAGGTGAGGAAGGGAGGGAGAAAGAGAGGGAGAGAAACACTGATGTGAGAGAGGAACATCAATTAGTTGCATCTTTTATGCACCCTGACGAGAGACTGAACCTGCAACCCAGGCATGTGCCCTGACTGGGAATCGAACTGGTGACTTTTGAGTTCACAGGACAATGCCCAGCCAACTGAGCCACACTGGTCAGGGCTAGTTAAATAAATTATTGTACACTAATAAATACAATAAGATATTTTGTAGTTACCAAAAAATAATGGAGCAGACTTCTTCATACTAATACCAAAAAGTATCCAGGATATATTGTGAAGTGGAAAAGACAGGTTATAAAGCAGAAATGTATAGGGTGATCACATTTCAGTTTTTAAAAATATTCACTCATACTTAGTGGGAAAAAAGGCCAACATTTATTGAACACTTACTATTACCAGGTACTGTTCTAAGTTCTTAACATATGGGGTGGGGCAAAAGTAGGTTTATAGTTCGCATGGAAAATAATCCAATAATAAATAATAATATAAGAATAAACTCTGTTTCATGTACTCACAACTGTAAACCTACTTTTGCCCTGCCCTGTATATTAATTTAATTCTCAAAATAGCCTTATGAGCCCTGGCCAGGTAGCTCACTTGGTTTGAGTATCATCCAATACATCAAGGTTACAGGTTTGATCCCTGGTCAGGGCACACACAAGAATCAACCAATGAATGCATAAATAAGTGGAACAACAAATCAATGTTTCTCTTCCCCTCCCTCTAAAATCAATAAATAAAAATTAAAAAGAAAAAGAGAAAGTTATCTCAGTCAAGACTAGTAGTATCTACCAAAACACTTTTGCCAGACCTACTGGCTCATTTCCCTTCATAGAATGTCTCCAGAGCAGTCCCTGAGGATTCAAACAAAAGCATAAATTGGAGGTCTTTTAGAGTTTGAAGTTTTATGGACTGCTATGCTGTTTCAGAGGCAGAAAAGAAAGTGACTCAAACACATGGTTGAAATTCCATAGTGGGCCGGAGGCAGGGCTTTCACTGCTCCTGTTCAGTTCAGCCAGCACCTCTGGCAGAGCCAGCAGGCAGCTACATATCACGCGAATGATTCTTGAGAGAGTCAAGACTATGAACAGAGTCCATCACAGATACCTCTATCCCACTGAAAAGACACCTGAAAATGAACCCAAGCTAGCTACCAGGTACTAAGTGATTTTGTATTGCTAAAACAATGACCAAAACCAAGGCAAAGAGCCCTGGCTTGTGTAGCTCAGTGGATTGAGCACAGGCTGTGAACCAGAGGGTTGCCAGTTCGATTCCCAGTCAGGGCACATGCCTGGGTTGTGGGCCAGGTCCCCAGTGGGGGCCAAGTGAGAGGCAACCACACATTGATGTTTCTCTCCCTCTCTTTCTCCCTCCTTTCCCCTCTGTCTAAAAATAAATAAATAAAATCTTTAAAAACAAAACAAAGCAAAGACAGGCCAGGACCAGATCCCGTTCTTTTGACTTTTAGGTACACCTGATCCCACCTTGTCACATGCGGTCTCCCTAGCTGGACAGTAACATGACTAATTTTCTTTTTTAAAAAATGTTTTCCCTGGTACTGACTGGTGTGGCTGAGTTGGTTGGGCATTATCCTGCAAAGCAAAAGGTCGCCAGTTCCATTGCCAGTCAAGGCATATGCCTGGGTTGTGGGTTTGGTCCCTGTATGAGAGGCAACCAGTTGATGTTTCTCTCTCATATTGATGTTTCTCTTCCTCTCTTTCTCCCTCCCTTCTCCTCTTTCTAAAAATAAATAAATAAATAAAATCTAAAACCTGTTTCCCCCAATAAAATACATGACTATAGAAAATAAAACTCAGTTATAACATCACCACCCAGAGATAACCAGAGGACATTTTGGTACAATTCCTTTTAGTCTTTTTTTAAAAAGACATATTTTTTTATGGTATGATGCTATTTAAAAATTTGGACTATACATAGTTTTGCATCTTTGTTTTCCATTTAGCATTATATTGTAAATATTTGTTTTGACATAAAATATCCTTTGAAAAATAATATCTAGTGGCAGAATAACTCATACCCTCTTTATGGAAGTATTCAGTTAAATAGTTATTTAACTAACCTAAGGGTCTCTTTCCCAGATCTAGAGGCAGAACAAGTCCAAGTTAAGATTTCATTTCTGCCTTTCCCATACTAACTGCAGGCAAGACTGTAAGGCACCACCAGGGGTCAGAGCGGAGCCATATAATATGCCTTGATGTAAGAAAATTGGTTACACAAGAATCCATATTAACAAATTCTGTCTATTAGAGGACAATTCCACATGTGTAGGCAAATTCCCTTCCAGACTGGACTGGCTTCCTTAGTTCAGAAATGGCCACAGTCTTCCAAATTAATTTATATTCAACATTTACAAAACAGTTATTTTGTAAACCAAGGTCTATCAATACAAGATGTAGTATTAGACCTACTCTTACCTGCTTGGTGTGAGATTATTTGTGCATAACATGATCTAACTATTTTCTGGGTTTGTTGTGAAAATCAAATAAAATATGAAAGTATCTTACAAATTATGAAGCAGCATTTAAACTTTAAACTACCCTATTTTAATGATGTGCTATTTAGATATTTGGATGAGTTATCTTCTATAAAAACTGAAGAATCCTAGTTAATATCATGATTATGAAATGAGGTATATGTAAGAGCATAAATCTTGGCATAATCATGGATTATTTCACTGGTTTTTCTCCCCCTAGCCTTCACTCTCCAGTTGTTTTAAGTCATCATGTAATTAGTAATGTGCTTCCTAGAAGCTGAAGTTATCACTTATAACTAATTTGGCTTTAGTTCTTTCCCATCCTCATTTACCTGAGGCTTCTTCAGGAAAATTACTCTGAACTCAGAACTGGCTTAAATAACTTAGAAGCAGGTGAATAGCAGGGATCAAAAAGCTACTCCAAGGCTGATATGCTTGATGGACTCCAGCACAGGTGATTGGCACTCCTGGTCTCCTAAACTCAGAAGTGACTTGTAGAAGCAAAAGGCACCAAAGGCCCTATTTCCCACCTGGCCAGCCTTCACTCTTCCTTCTGTTCTCATTTCCTCTCCAGTTCCCAGTACCCCATCATCTGGAATCAGGGATGAAGAGGAGCAAGGGTTGGGCGTTCTGGAAACCAAGCAGCTTTCAACACCAGCTTGATATGGCCTTTTCTGAGAGCAGTCTGATCTGCTGACTGGTCCACTCTGACAAATCTCAAAAAACACAGGAACTCAGGCAAAGTAGGGCCTGGGAATCTCTTATCATTGGCATTTGATTTCCTGTTGGGCCAGAGCCTTAAGCTCTCTGGCAGAAGGGGACAGAGGCCACACAAAGAGAACAAGGATGAGTGCACAGCAGCTTGCACTGCCCTGGGGACAGCTCCAGAAGAGAGCAGTCCTGTGTCTTCCCCCTGTGGTCCTGTGCCTTAGAGTAGGATTTAACACAGGGCACCACTTGGAACAGCTAGTGCTCTTGATAAGTAGTTCCTGGTACAGTTCCTGGCTGGAGTGGAGTTCCTGGTGTTTGATAAATATCTATTGCATGAATGAATGGCAGGTTTAGGCCATTAGACCAGCATTAAAGCACAGAGTACCTGGAGAGAGCTACATTTCTATAGTCAATCAAAAAACAAACAACGGTCCTGGAATTGGACTAGTGGAACTAGGCCTATATTCTTGAAGTCAAGAAGGTCCCGACAGCTTGACACAAATGCAGGAAAACTCAAAAGCCATACAACAATGCAGCAACTCACTGTTATTACTTAAGAGTTTCTAGTACATGGGCCCTCACAGCACCTACCATCCCCAGAAGGACCAACTTCCTGAGATCACAGTCTGACCAGCTGACTAGCGCCACTCTGCATCCAGGAGGGAGGGAGGGGACTCATCCAGGAGGGCTCTAACACACAGAGCTGACAAAGAAGCCCCAGAGAAGTATAGGGATTCCTGTGTCTACAAAGCTACAGGTCTTATGCATCTGAACCTGCTAGGCCCCCGACCTGCTTCAGTCTTAGAAGACACTGCAGAAGCCTGTGGTCTGGTACAAGCTGTCAGTTGCCTAGGAAGGAGCCGGAGGGCATGTATAATCTGGTCACTCAATGTTGTCATAGACCTGGATCACGTCCTCATGGTTACCGAGAGCCTGGATGAGATGGGCCGCCTGCTCCAGGTCAGGGTCACCCAGCCGCACCGTTGTGTTGGGGATGAACTCGATTGTGCAGGACACAGGACACAAGCCCAGGGAATCCAGCGTCTTCCTCACTTGATGCAGTGAAGAGGCATCACAAATAAACTAGGGACAAAGCAAAGTCAGGAGATGAAGAACCAGTAGATAATAGGACAAAGCTGGTCAGAATGTTATAAAACCTGAATGGAACTACTATAATATATCACTGGGTTTAAGCTCTTCACTGGCAGAGATATCCTTTTCAATTGCTCTGAATTCTTATAGTCCTTAGTAGAGTAAGTCCTACCCAGTATTCACTTATTAAACGTTTGTGCAATATATGAACTCTTTTATCTCACTTGTACCCCAGGTACAGGAAAGAAACAGAGGGACATGCCTTAATGCATCTATTAGTGCCCTCTCAGAAGTCCACCAAACATTATGATTTCATACTCACTTTAAAAATGCTTTTTTCCTCTTCGTCTTCAGTTTCCTTGACATCCTCAGCTCCTGCTTCGATCGCCAGCTCCAGGGCACGCTCTAAGTTCACTTCTTTCTTCTCTCTGTCCTCTACTCCAACCACAATCACTCCTTTTCTGTCAAAGGAGTGGCGAGCTCCTTCAGCCATCATTCCTCTGATGAGAAAGGAAATAGGCCAGAACAAATGCCTTCAGACACTCAGCCTCCACACCACACTGCACAGCACTCTTTCCTACCCAGCCTCTGGAATATATACAAACAGAGCAGCTCTGTTCCTGAAGAAGATGTAGCTACCACTGGGCAAGGGACTAATCCAAATATATTTGCATCCTATATTTTCTGCTCTGATTTAAGTTTGGAGGATGCAAAGACTTTGTACATCAATTCCTATGCCACTTAGATTCCAGTCCTGGTGGTACATTTGAAGATCTAGATGGGATAATGGGACCAAAGAGCCCCTTCTACACTTATGAAAAAGTCTTGGATCCTGCCTAGTGTAGAACACATTAAAGGAGGGTAAATTTTCCCACTTAGATTCTGCTAAGTTTGAAGTGTGTGTAAAATCTGAACCCGCACCAGAAAGGACAGTGCTTTCCTTTCACAGCATTAGAAACTAAAGACTCCATCCCTTTCCATTTTCCCCTCACACCTACCCATTCTTATTCAGGATATGTTTGATGTCCGAATGGCACTTGGAGCCACTGTTAGATAATGCCTCGATGAGTAGAGAAGAGCCACCAGGACCCCGACCCTCATACAACAAATAAATGTCCTTGTTTTTCTGTAAAAACAACATAAGCACATTTTCACGTCTCCCAATTCCCCCTCTGCATGCCAGCCCAGAACCACAGGCACCACCACCATAAAGCTGACTTCAAGGGATGGGCTAAGCTCTCAAATCTTTATTTTTGTTCCCACCCTCTGACAAGAGGCCCATGGGATCAACTTTTAAGGTAATTGGAAGCACTATCCCTTAACTTGGAAGGGAGTCTGTTTCTCTGGTCCCTGAACAATCAATTAGCCATCTCCTAGCTTCGTTTCTGCCTGCCAGCCAAATTCCACACCTACCCCACTCATCACTCCCACCAAGACTCAACCTCCTACACCCTAACCCTTATGAAATCCACCTGTGCTCCTGCCCCTGGGCTGCTGAGTACTGCTGCACAAAATTGCATACCTATGTCTTTTTATAAGAGCCATTGAAAATAGCATCACCTCAAAAATGCAAACAATCAATCAAAAACTATAATGACCAATCTCATCTGGATCTCCCTTGACACCTTGCTCAGGCATCTGATTGTTACCACTTTCTCCAAGCATTCTGCCTGCTGCCTTCCCAGGAACTCTCAACTGGTAACTTCTTCCTTCCTCTTTCACAAAAGAAATAAAAGACTACCAGGTGCGGGAAAATCCTCTAACTCTACCACCTTATCTACACCACAGCCAACATGAAGACAGTATGTATGATAGTGTATAGGCTCGGGAGTCTGATTATCTATCTTCAACTCTGTCATTTTCTGTGTGAGTTGGTCAAATCGCCTAATCTTTCTGTGTCTAAATTTCCACTTAAGATTGTTCGGAGGATTCAGTGAGATAATGCATACAGATTTCTTATCAAAGTGCCTGACCTGGAGTAAACACTGAACTACTAGTTATTAAGATGATTATTACTTCGAGACTTCCAGTCAAGATGGTGGCATAAGTAAATATGGCTCACATCCTCGCACAACCACATCAAAATTACAACTAAATTATAGAACCATCACTTCAGAACCATCAGAAATCAAGTTGAATAGAAGTCTGACCACTACAGAATTAAAGAAACCACATCCATCCAGACTGGTAGGAGGGGTGGAGATACTGAATGGGCTGGTCCCACATCCACATGTGGTGGATAAAAATTTGGGAAGGATATCTCGGGAGCAAGGAGTTCCAGCCTCACACCAGGACCCTGGCCCATGGTTCCAGGGCCAGGAAGATAAGTCCCCATAACTTCTGGCCACAACAACCAGGGCAGGGATTGAGTCAATGGAAGAAGCTTCTGGAATCTCAAGCAATTCCACTTGAAGAACCCACAAACGATCCTACTCAGACTCACTCCCTCTGAGCTCCAGCACCAGTGTACCAGCTTGAAAGGCACCAGTGGGATACAGAGAGAAACTGAAGTGTCAGGCATCAAGGCAGGAGGTGGGGGACAGCCTTCTCCCAGACAGAAAGGGGGTGGAGGCCATTGTCCCTTTTCTGAACCCTCCCCCAACAGAGCCACAGAACTGGCACACAGGTGCAATATCTGAGACTTCATTGACCTGGCTAACACTGTTTGCCCTGCCCTGGAGATCTGCTGAGACTCTGTCTCACCCAACTTATGGGCCCACCCAAGATATGAATGGCTGGTGTTGGTTCATGTTTCACAATTCCTAAATCCTATCAAACAATCAACAGCTGGCCTCAGTAAACCCCCAGCCCCTGTACCTCCTGCTAAGTGGTCCCAGGCCTGGCACCAGCAGCAGCCAGCCTAGATTCACAGCTTGGCTTTGCCTGGGGATCTCCAAGCCCAGCACAAGTAGCAGCCATCTCAGATTGCTTTATAGCTCATGCAGGGGGCCCCCAGGCAGAAAACAGGTGGGGACTGACCTTGGCCTGCATCACTCAGAAAACCCCAGAGCCTGTGTATCCAGTGAACAGCTATAGACCAGGCTGAAGCACCACCACCCTGCCCCTGCACAGCTGATCCTCCATGGAGGGTGGAGGTTGGTGGTCAATGGTCACAGCCAGTCCTTGCAGCTGACTGGCCTGGGTAAATCCCTCCCATTGATCTGCCAATAGTAACCAAGGCTCAACTACAAGAGGAGGGTATATTCAGATCACACAAAGGGCACACGTCGAGTACACAGCTTGGGTGGTAGGGGAGGCTTTGCCACTGGAGTCTATAGTACACCTACTACATTAGGATATGCTACCAAGACACAGAGTCAAAGCAGCTCTACCTAATACACAGAAACAAACACAGGGAGGATGCCAAAATGAGGAGACAAAGAAACATGGCCCAAATGAAAGAACAGATCAAAACTCCAGAAATAGAGCTAAATGAATGGAGATAAGCAATCTATCAGATGTAGAATTCAAAACACTGCTTATACGGATGCTCAGGGAACTCAGTGAGGACCTCAGCAGCATAAAAAAGACCCAGTCAGAAATGAAGGATACACTAATTGAAATAAAGAACAATTTACAGGGAAACAATTAAAGAGTGGATGAAGCCGAGAATCAAATCAATGATTTGGAACATAAGGAAGCAAAAAACAACCAATCAGAACAAGAAGAAAAAAGAATCCAAAAAAATGAGGATAGTACAAACAGCCTCTGGGACAACTTCAAGAGGCCCAACATTGACCTCATAGGGGTGCCAGAAGGAGAAGACAGAGAGCAAGAAATTGGAAACCTATTTGAAAAAATAGTGAAAGAAAACTTCCCGAATTTGATGAAGGAAATAGACATGCAAGTCCAGGAAGTGCAGAGAATTCCAAACAAGGTGGGTGCAAAAAGGCCACTCCAAGACACATCATTATTAAAAGGCCAAAGATTGAAAAATAAAGAGAGACTCTTAAAAGCAAGAGAAAAGAAGTTAGTTACTGGAAGGTTGCCAGATGGGAGGGGGTAGGAGGAGAATGGGGGAAGAGGTGAGGGGATTAAGAAGTATAAATCAATAGTTAGAGAATAGCCATGGAGATGTAAAGTGCAGTATAAGAAACAGAGTAGCCAAAGAACTTATACCACATGGCCCATGGACATGAACAATGATGTGGGGATTGCCAGAGGGAGTGTGGGGTGCTGGGTGGAGGGGGTCAAAGAGGGACAATTGGGGCAACCGTAATAGCATAATCAATAAAATATAATTTAAAAAAGATGATTATTACCTCTCAGATCCTTTCCAATTATCTTAGAGAAAGAGGTGTCCCTTCACCAGGGCTCTATCACTATCATCTGAATTCTCTCTCTTTCTACTGGTTTTTCTCTTTTGGGTATAAATATCAGAAAAACAAACATTCCTCAATCTAACATCAGGGCTTTCCCCACATTCTTTCTACCTCATCTCCTCACAACTCAGCTGAGCAGTCCTAGGCTCTATGGTTCTGTACTTTGTCTATTCATCCTATGCTCGATTATGATCCTACAACCAATCGCCAAGAAAAGCCAATAGGCTGTGGATTGAAGATGTCAACCACACTGCTACCCTTCTCTCTGATAATTCAAGGAGTGTTTGCTGGCCTTTGAGACATGGACCCTGTAGGGACTCTGATCAATAACAGGTAGGTCAAATTAAGGACACACCTCCATTTTCACCGCCGCCTCAATCGTTGACTTGGGCATGTGCTTTTGCCGGCACACCTCTAAGATGTGGGCCAGTTGGCTGTTGAGCTCAGGGTTGGGGCCTCCTTCTGAGATAAGAAAAGAGTGAGCAAAATCATCTCATTTCATTATTTCCAGATCTACACCCCCTCATTACCCTAAAGTGTGGCAAGTCACCACTTTGTTCTGGGTTAGTTTAGAACACTTTATCCAATGTTTGTATAGGATATGGAGGAGAAATATTTTGGAAAAGTTTTTAACTCACTCTGTCTTTAAGAAACGAAGGGCCGAGTATCGCGTGTGCCCTGGCCCAGCTCCGGGAGGCAAACGAGACAAATGAGGCCTTGGGCACAGAGAGGGCAGCGGGGACCAGCGGTGGGTGACAGGTTCTCACCTCTAACCGCTAGGCGGATGCTCAAAGCAAGCTTGGAGAAGATGCGACTCCTCTCAGTGTCCTTGGGACCCTTGATGTGTCGGACTTTGGACCACTTGTTGTGTCCGGCGGGGACCGCCGTGGTGAGGTACAGCATCCGGGCCAGAGCAGGGCTACACGCCGGGGAGTCTGGCTGGGAGCCTGGGGAGACGCACGGAAGAGCTGCCCAGACTCCAGGACCTACTACCCGCAAGCATGGTGCAGCGGTCCTGCTCCGGGTGACAACAGCCCAAGCCGCCATCGGCTACAACCCTAGGCCAAGGTCAGCAGGAGCTGAGAAAGGGCAGCGGCCAAAGTCGGCCCGTCCAGTTCACCGCCGGAACAAACGGGTCAGGAGCCTGGGGTCGCGTTCACCTGTCACCGGTGACGCAATGACTCAGGCCCGCAGGGAGCAGCCCAAACTCGATGGACTCGGTGCGGTCTCCGCGGCAGCCAGGAGTGGGTCCTATAGGTGGTGCAGCACACTTCCTTTTCCCGGTCCGTTCTAAAAACGCGTCCCCACTGCTCTCAAAATCCGTTCCGCCACTGTACACGTACTCGGGCCTCTGTTGCCCCGGCTCAAAGGCGGGGGGTGGGGTGGGGAGGGGGGCGTTAAGCAATCCCAGACTGTTACTCCCGGTTGCCTGGGGAGCGCAGGACTTTATTTCCCACAACGATCTAGTAGAGATACATCTGGGTGATGAAATTGATTTTGCTTCTGAATTGCTGGCCAACTCTGAGTAGGTCCAGAATGATATTTTTTTGTTGTTGCAAAGAAGTATGTGCTTCAACAACCCCATCGTCAAGAAAAGAAATCGCCGCCCAGAGATAGGATTTGCCTAATCATTTAGTCTCTTTGAACTTCTTCACTATTTGTAAATAAGGGTGCTGCTAGTACTTGCTTTACTAACATAGGAAGGTTAAAAAACACAAAATAAGCCCCTGGAGCTTTGAAATGATAAAGTCTTATGTAAATAGCAGAGTGATCATAGTGTTGAAGCCCTCTAAGTGCAAGTACCAGATTGAGATTTGGATGAGACACAGACCATTCTGGAGAAGGATGATCAGAAGAGCTTTCTGGAGCCAAATTCCCCTCTCCATTTTCTTTCTGCCTTCCCCAAAGAGAAAACTGAAGCCATTAGGAGAAGATAGAAAAAAACAAAATGGCAACTGCTGAGAAACTTTTTAGTGGCTCCCCATACCATGACACTCAAAGGACTGATTTGTTAGATAAAGAGCAGGACAGTGTGAAGTTTAAGCCTGTGGTCTCTGGAGTTAGACTGGATGTAACAACCTGTTGTTTCATTTACTAGTGTACCATGGGCAAGTTCCTTTATTTTCTTAGATTTCAGTTTCCTTGCCTGTAGAATGGCCTTGCGAGGACTAAATGGGATAATGGATGCAAAGTACACGGGCATAGATTTTACATTAGTTATGATTATATAAGAACCTCCATAATCTCAGATCTAGTCATTTTTTGTTCTCATGTCCTGACATTATACTCTGGTTGGAGGGAATTGCTCATTGTTCTCCGAATACAAGTTCTTTATCACCTCTTTGCTGCACTTGCACGCTCTCTCTCTCTCTCTCTCAGGCAAAATCTTTGCTTCAAGACCCAGTTCAGCTGTCACCTCCTGGGTAAAGAGTCCACCTTTTAAATTCAAAGTTGTAACTAACAGTTCACTTATGAATTATTTTATTACTATATATTATCCAAGCTACTTGGGCTCAGCACTCTCTTCCTTGTACTTTGCAGATTAGAAACACCAGAATGCTCCTTGTACTTCTCCCAATTCCTATATTTAGCACAAACCTGTGTCTTTACTGGTCTGTGTTCCACCTCACTTCATCTGGCTAACTTTTGTTCTTCCTTCAAGATTTGACTCAGGCATTATTTCCTACCAGAGGAAAACATCTCCAAATTCTCCAGTTGGCCTCAGATGTCCTATTCTCTGTGCTCACATAACCCTTCATGCAAGTCTTACCTTTTTTATATCAAAATGTTTACATCGGTCTCTGCTACTGTGTTAAATTATTTGAGAGCTGAACCATCCCTGTGCTCAGAACAGTTCTTGTTTTTTAAATCACCACTTTAACATATAATTCACATACACAAGTCACCAATTTAAGTGTACGTTTTATAGTGTATTCATAGATTTATACAGCCATCACTTTACATTTTAATCACTCCCAAAAGAAATCCTGTACCCATAAGCAGTCACTCCCTGTTTCCCCCAATTTCCCAAGTCCTAGGCAATCACCAATTTTTGTCTGTCTCTCTGGGTTTGCCTATTCTTGACATTTCATATGAATGGAATCATAAAATATGTGGTCCTTTATGACTGGCTTCTTTCACTTAGCAGAATGTTTTCAGGGTTCATCCATGTCATAGCAAGTATCAGTACTTCATTCATTTTTATTACCAAATAATATTCCATCATATGAATATACTACATTTTATTTACTTATCAGTTGATGGACATTGGGGTTGTTTCCACCTTTTGACTATCATCATAAATAATGCTGTTCTGACCATTCATGTGCAAGTTTTTATGTGGGCATATGTTTTAATTTTTCTTGGGTATATACCTAGAAATAAGAGTTGATGGGTCATATGGTAACTCTACATTTAACCTTTGGAGGAACTACCAGACTGTTTCCTAAAATGGTTGCATCACTTTACATTCCCATCAGCAATGTATGAGATTTCCATTTTCTCCACATCCTTGCCAACACTTTTTGATTATAGTTGTTGTCATCCTAGTGGGCATAAAGTGGTGTCTCACCGTGGTTTTGATTTGTATTTCTCCAGTGACTAGTGATGTTGAGCATCTTTTTATGTGCTTACTAGCTATTCATATATAGTATTACTTTTTGTAATGTAAAAATATATCATATACCTTAATCTAATACAATGTGTGAATTATATTTCAATAAAACAGAAAAATACATAGTTTAACATGGTACTTTGAGCAGCAGATTTCTAATTAAAGAAATGTATAATCACAAATAAGTAATGGAGGCCAAAGCAAAGCGATTGCCCTGGCCCAATCAGCTTAAGTCCATCAGGGCAAATCTATAGTCCAACAAAGTCAGGCTTATTTCACTGTAATAAGGGTAACCACACCAGCGAGAGGCAGGGTGTCTCACCAAAGGAAAAGATGGTAATTATAGAATAATGGGGAAGGGTGGAGGTTAAGCGAAATTTGAATGAATAAAGCTTGATGCGCTCAAAGGAAAACAGAGCTACAGGAAAAGAGGATCAGCATCAGCTCTGGTCTGCGAAACGGACCCAGGGTTCAGTTTCCTTGAGAACTACAAAGTTAGATATAAAATGTTGTGTGTGTTCAGAAACCCCTGCTCTGAAGCTGTACACCTGGGCTGGCAATCAAGGCTGATTCTCTGTCAAAATGACTCAGGTTCTCTTAAGCACACCTTACAGGCTTCATTCTCATTGATAGAATTTCAAACAGCAAACTAACAGTTAATGATTTTAGAAAACAAAGTTTCTCAGTGAATTAAAACAGTAGTCTCTCGGAGAAGGGAATTGTTGTGACACAAAAAGTTGCGGTGTGTGCTTAGAAATATTGATTCCTGTTATCTTTGCAGCCACTTTTATCTGTGTCTGTTTACCTGTGCTGAATGGCAGGGAAGATTTTTTTTTACTTTCTCAGTCTGAGCAAATATTTACCGTCTCAAAATAAATTCACAGGTGACTGAACAATCTGTAGAGGTCTGGTTATCGGGATCATCAAAGTCATTAATTAACAATGAGCCTTGGATGTGAAAGATGGGCTGAAGGCATCATTCAGTTAGATTTGAGTATATGCTGCCCACACTGATAGCTCGAGACAAGTAAGATGACACTAGGTATTAGTCCGGACACTTTGCTAATTTGATGGTGTAGCAGTGGCGCTGCTCTTGATTCACCACTTTATTTCCTCTTCCTAGGCACATGGGAAGACTATGTTCTTGATCTTCTTGCAGTTATGTTGGAATCACGTGACTAAATTTGGCAGATATGGGCAGAAGTGAATAAATACTTCTAGGACTATCCTGAAAAACATCTCCCCCCAAACTCCAATGTGACCTGGAGGCCACATGTTTTGGATAACACAGCTGCAAAGGAGGACAGCTGAGCAATTTCCAAAGGACTTCATGTAAGCCAGTGATTTTTAATCTTTCGTTTCATGGCACATAAATTACTAAAATTCTGCAACACACCAAAAAATATATTTTTGCCGATCTGACAAAAAAACTAGGTATAATTCTGACTCATTCACACTGGATGGCTATTGCTGTGTTGAATGTTGACATTTTTTTATTTGCCAATCTAAGGGAAAAGAGGTCAGTGCCCCTGATTAAAGTCAGGTACCACATTTAAAACTTCTTGCCGAGCGCTGGATGAAAATTGCTGATGTAAGCAAAACCCCAAACTTTTGTTGTGTTCAGTCTCTGAGGTTTTTTTCCCCCTGTAGCATAGCCCAGTCTATTGAGATTAATACAATCAGTATTACTCTCCCAGCTTTCTCCTTAAAAAACAAAGAGCAGAAATCATGCATTTCCCAAAAAAATACAGTCAGACCATACAGCACAGTTCTAATAGAGCCAGTAGATGCTTGTTTTGCCACATAAAACTTAAAGTGCCACTGTACATACTTTCCTTCACAGACCCCCTGCCACCCTTGGCTCTATTCTTCTAACAGAATGGCAGACCCTTCCTAAATTCTGGCTCACTGAACCATCATAATTCACTTTTTTTTCTGCCCATAAAATGGCTCAACAATAGAAATGGGGGACAGGGAGTATTTATCCAGGACTCTCAAAATCTGGACAGCAGTGGGGAAAGGGACTCCTCTTCCATCCTCCCACTTTGGGGAAGCTGGCTTGGACCTGGACACTCTAACCGACACAGTGGAGCCTGGTGTCCAAATCCACAGGATTCGGGAGTTATTTCTTTGACATCCTTCCATAAAATTACTGAATCCTGATTATCCTGTCTCTTCAGTCTTTTCAATTGTGACCTATTCTCCTTTCCCATGCTCCTTAGTTCAGGCTTTTATTTTTTCTCACTTTGACTGTTCTAATAGGTGAACTGATTGCCTGTCTCCACCCCCTTACCCCCACTCTAAGGTACTTTCTTCACGGCTTCTAAAATGCATTTCTGAGCATGACTTCCCTCTACGTAATGTTTCCAGTCTCATACAGGAATAAGGTCTAATCTTTCTGCAAAGCACAAAACATTCTGATCTGGCTCCTGCCTACCTCTCTAGCCACATTTCCTACCAGTCCCCATAGAAAACCCCACATCGACTTGTACTTCTCTGAATATGACCATGCTCTTTCCTGCATTTATAGATTGGTACTTGGATGTTTTCTCTGCCTTAGATGCCTTTCCCTATTCCCAGAGAACTCCTATGTAGCCTTCAAAACCTAGTTCAAGTATTTGTCTTGTGAAGTTTACCCTGGCCCTCTCTGGCTCCTACCTGGTCCCAGGTGATCACCAACTCCTCAGGACTAGCAGTAAGCCTGAACACACCTGTTATTGCACAGCACTGACAGGATTTGTTTATGTGGGTGTCTCCTCTGGTAGGCTGTGAACAACTGGAGGGTCATGGCCCTGGCAAGGAGGGGGTGTTTTGTGTTTTGTTAAAGGCGGCAAACCAGGCTGTCAGATAGCGATCAGCTGGGGTGGAGTTTAATCCCCCAGCCAGTGTCTCTGAAACACAACCACAGTGGCAGAATGGGAAAAACTGAATTTACCACAAGAAGAAATTCAGTCAACCTATGCACGTTCAAGTTTTATTACAAAGTATGATGGACAGAAAATATGGTCTTATACAGGAGGCTGAAACAGAATGAAAGGGTGAAAATTAGGTTTAATATACCTAATTAAGCAAGAAATAAAGTCATAGACATAACACTCCACTTCAGGTGCCTTTGAAATAGCCTTCGACGGGCATTTACCATTGTGGTTCCACAGCACAGTGTTAACATTTTATTATAAGCCCTGTATACAATCAGTCCTGTGGAAATAATATCTTAAAAAGAAAAATGGTTACAGTACAGTTCTGCAAGGGGCAGCTTCCTCTTCACCTGACCAAAGGATGCCACAAAACCTATTGTATAGAGGAAAAGTTTAAATATATAACAAGAAAGTAAGTTCAGACACACTAGGCTAAAGGGGACAGAGATTGATTGGCTAGAGCTTAACATTTCAGAGAACAAGAAATCTCCATTTTCTACATAGAGGTTTGTACAATCATGCTACAAATTCACACTAGGGGCAGAGGATGAAAAGTCACTGACAGAGGGGTTCATAAAATACACAGGAACCAAAGCAAATGATTCATACTTGGCTCAAGCAAGTCAAAGCTTTAGCTCAACAAGTCATAACACATTGTACACCACAATCAACCCAGGGTGAGAACGTTTCTTTTAAATAGCAGATACCACAAGTTCATATTCACTCGCTTGTCCCAAAGGTGGGCACTTACAAGTTTTCCAGCTGTTACACAGACTGCCAACATCTTTCTTCTTGAGTTCATACTTTCATTAGCTTATTTGTTTCTGGTTTGATATACCAGTCCAAGCCTCTTTGGAAAGGCACCTGCATGTCCTATATTTAAAAAATAATATGCAGAAAGTAGCCTGAGAGGACCTGGCCCATATACTTGCCTTTAACCATTAGCAGCAATGACCACTGTGGGAGAAGAGGGTGCAGGTGGAGGAGGTGGGCAAGGCTCTGCAACATAAGACTCTCAGTAGCTGGTTCAGCCAGTACAGAAAAGATGATCCTTAGAGAGCCTGACCTCAAGTTCACAGTGACTGCTTAGTTCAGCTTTCCTCCCAGGGAAAACCAAATGAAGTGCCAAGCATAGCCCTCCTTCCTCATCCGGGAGTGGAGAGAGTAAAGGGGAGAGTCTACTTTGAGACTTCTACTTCAATGGCTTCCCTTTCCCCAAGCCAGGCAGTTGAAGGAACTGCCATGTTCTCAAACCGGGGAAGGTGGACACATGGTCTTGGGCTGGCCCTCCTATGTTTGGAAAACCTTGCAGCTCCTATCTATTCTTATAGCCTAGGAATTCAAGGTCCAGGATGCAGCAGGGAGAAAGTTCTACAGTGGGAAGGGAGAGGGAAGAGAAGAGGAAGAGGAAGGGGAAAGGTGGAGCAGAGTCGGGAAGACTGTTTACAACCTCTACTTCCTCAGCTCTCTATAAACCTACAGCCGAGAAGAGCCATGGTCTGGGACAGCCACAGGACTCCGGAGACCTGAAGATTTCTGCCACCAAACATCACGCATGGCTGCATCACTGCAGGGAGGGGCTCCTCTGCCCTGAGCTGTCACCCTGTCCCCATAGTTACAAAGCATCACCGACAGTCGATGTGGTCCCTGACACCCAGGCCACACAGCGGAGAGTCTGAGTACTTCCCTATCTCAGGCCATTACTGCCCTCTAATATTTTCTCCTTTGATCTAAAGCAAAACCTACCATTGATTTTCTCCCACATCCCAAATCTCCTAAAACTTCAGCTACAACTATTATCAAAACCTTGTAGAAATCTCAATTTTTTGTTTCTTCCCAAAACCTAACCAGTTCTCTGAGTGCTGATCTTGGTTCTGATAAGAAATTCTCACCTAGTTATCAAATATCTTCCTCTTCAAGTCCTCTCCTCACAGCTGGATTCCCCCTGGAAGACGAGGGTTCCAACTCTCCTGAGAGTAAACACTCAAGCTCTGGAGGGACTTGTACCCATTCATCAGCTCTCTGATGTGGAACCTGAGGCCACATCAGAGGAAATGTGGAAATTTATTCCGCACCTTCCCCCACTTCCCCTCAGGGCAAACAAGAAAAACAAAGGGTAGCTTCAGCTCACGGGCCAAGAACAAGCCAAAGGGCCATCAGAGCCAGAGCCCAGAGGTGCCACCACGGCCCATCCAATGGCATCCTGGCAGCTGCTCACACTCCTGAGCAGACGCAGACCCCCCCACCCATGCTCTCTGGTTGTCAATTTGAGAATCTAAACAAATTAAACAGACACTTGCTTTTGAAACTACAACAGATCTGTGCTTCCTGGAACATGGCTGGCTGAGAGGCTTTCTCAATCTCGAGACTACAGAAATCCCCTCCTCACCCATGAGGCTGTTTGGTCTGTGGCAGAAAGTAAGGGTAGGAACTGGGCCTTTCAAATACCAGCGTCCCAACCTCTGCGAGCGCGTGTCAGCTCAGGGAGACGGGGACGTGAGGAGGACTGCACTGCGGGGCCTAAGGACGGTGACAGGGCTGGGGATCCACAGGGAAGGGAAAAAAATCACAAGTTGTAGGCGAATAAATAGCAACTTTAACCAAGTACATTCTAATTTCTATTAACTAATTTTTTTCTCCAGGTTGTTTTCCAGTTCTAGTTGACAAATCTTCTCACCATTCAGACCAGGTTTAAGTGCAGACTGGGAAAGGAATCTTAAATCAGAACTCAGTACACTTAAGCCCTGCCAAGCAGGACCAGGTCCCTCTACCATCCTAACCTCCATGTCAGACCCTTTCCCACAGGAGGGCACTGACGACCTCCTAGAGCAGGCTACCCTTGGGAGAGGGACCCTGGGACCATCCAACACAACTACGAGCAGAGGAGGGTTCTGACCAAGGACCGCTCACCTCACATCTCCACACGACACACTGCAAGTCCGGTCGTAAAAGCAGGGGAGTAAACCTCAAGCACATGACCAGCCAAAGAGCCCGAAAACCAGAATAAAAGAACAAAAAGGTAGAAAGGGAAATAAAGAAGAGCTTTTTACTTTGGGATAAGCCCTGGATAGTAAAGCACAGACCTGCGACTTTAAGGATACAAATACATCTGCTTCTGAGAAGGAAGAAAACGGGAAAGCTCTCACAGGGCTCAGGATGACAAAGCAGGAGAGAGCCCAAGTGGACAAAACCGTCAGACCTAAGCCTGCTAGCCTCCCAGGGTCTCAGAAACCTTCCGTCACTTGGCCGAGCGCAACATGCCAGGCAGACTCCTGCCCAGACTCTGAGTGTGTCCCAAACTCAGCCTACACCCAGAGCCACACACAAGCCCCCTCTGTGGAACTTACTCACGTAACGGAAATAGACACCTGCGGCCTCCAAGCTCAATACTGCTCAGAACCCAAACTGGAGGCAGGGTAGTTGCCAGGTGTGCGCAGAGGAGTTACCTGGCTGACCCTGGGGTCTCTGACGCTTTTTGTAGCTATCTATTTATCTGATGGCCTGAAATCATGATGGCCTATCGGTCCCTCCCTTGTAAGAGGTAACATCTCCCCACACTCTAAAGGAGGCTTTTTTCAGGGTAAGACACACAGGTTGTGTGCCTCTCAAGCAGGAGTCTCTCGCCTCAGGGCACTCAATCCAAAGAGGCTGATAGACCACCAGTCTCAGTAAACTACACAGAGATACCGAAGTTCAGCTTATGGATTATTCTTGCCTATCGTTCAAGACACGAAAGAGAATGCCTGGGGCTTTTATTTGGAGGGAAAAACAGACCCTGAAACTATGTACTGGAAACATGCTCTAGGCTCAGCTTTCCTGAAACCATTTCCCTCAAGTCCCCAACCAGCCTATCTCAGCTCTAGCACACTCTCAGTAGGTTCCTGTGGGGTTGGACAGAGGTACTTCAGGGAGCAACAGCAGGCTTCACACCTGTTTTGGAGCCCATAATGCCCTTGAGAAGAGCCAGGCTGAGAAAAGGTGTGAGAGCTGGCCGACTTCAGAGCACCAGGGCGGTGTGGGACTCCCAGACAGGTCTGTTCTGCTCAGGCAGTGATTCAAGAAGGCAAACTGCTCACAGGGGCAAGAGCCCAGTGCCAGCTCCAGGCACTGAGGGAAAAGAGGAAGGTGCTAACAGGGAGGACTACGAAACAAAGGAAGAAGCCAGAGAGAGTAAAATTCTTTTCATAAAAAAATTAGCCTGATAGATAAAAAATATACAAAGTTGAAATCTGTTACAGACATAGATAAGAGGAGGAAAGACAACTTCAAATTGGTTATTTGTTCCCACTTAAGTGCTAACACGGACAGGGACACACATTGCTGCCTTGGGCAACAGACAGACAGACACCTGGGGCAGATGAATACAAACACACCCAGTGCCGGTAATGCTCATTAACACAATGCCTGACAAACAAATATACAGAAATTTTTAATTGAGGAACCAAAGGAGAAGAGGAAAGGAGAGAAAAATCTTAAAACTCAGCCCTGGGCTGAGGAGGCATCACACAGCGCTGAGTCTGGCGCAGAGTGATGGGGTGACTGGCCAGGAACATCGAGAGCAGTTTCTGGTAATAGTGGGTGCAAAGCAATGAAAGACACACTGGCCACCGGAAACAGGTTTCTTCTTACTTTGGGGTGGGGCAGAGGCAGGAAATACATAAGCCCCTGCCTCGTGGGCATGGCGCCTCCACACTACACTCTGAGTATCTCCAGGCAGTTGTTGTAGCAGATGGCAATCCAGTCGGGCTGAGTCGATGCCCACTGCACGTTGTTGATCTCTCCCTCGGCTGTGTAGGCCAGGATAGGGTCCTCGATGGCCCGGGGCATTTGCTGGATGTCCCAGATGAGAGCCTGATGGTCATCCGCTAGGGACACAGAAAGCCAGAAAGCCAGGTCACACCTCAGGCAAAGACGATAACCACCCCTGCATGTGGTAGTGGTGGTAGTCAGAGTTTACAAAACATCCGTTCACCAAAAACCCAGTGAGGGAGATTTTACTTTAAGCCCGTTTCACAGATGAGGAAACTGAGAATCAGAACTGGTAAGGGGCTTGTCCCAGACCACAGAGCTCTGCAGCCAGGGGGTGGCAGAGCAGACTCGGAGTGAGCCTCTGACTGTCTCAGGGCTGTATTCACTGCCTCAGAGCTGGGAAGCCAGAATGGGAGTTGGTGGGCACCTCTCATCTTAGATGAGCAGGCACCAGGAAAGGATGATGGGATGAGATAAAAATGATTCCAAAACGTCGTTTTCAGCCACTTACAGTACTTGAGTGACTAAAGATCCTTCTCTGATGATTCAGTTTAATGGAACGCCCCCTATTTTATGGACATTTACAGTTAAATGAGGTGTTAAACAGACAATGAGAAGAAGTACTGTGTGGACGCGTGCTATTAAAAATAATTTCCCGCTTTTCCACCACCGTGGAGCCTGTCAGGAACCGAACTTCTACCACAAGTATGTCTGGAAGGCTGTGATCCAAGGCCATTTTTGCTGCTATAAACGGGGTCTCTGGAACCAGAGGGAGCAACAGCTCTTCTTAAAACTGAAGGTGTTTATGCTCGAGATGACACTGAATTCTATCCAAGCAAGAGATGTGCTTATGTGTACAGAGCAGAGAACAACACAGTGATCCTGGTGGTAAACCGAACAAAACCAGAGCATCCTGGGGAAAGGGAACTTGTGCTCATGGAAACAGTGGCACAGTTCGTGCTAAATTCCGAAGCAACCTTCCTGCCAAGGCCATTGGACACGGAATCCGTGTAATGCTGTGCCCCTCAAGGATTTAAACTTATTGAAAAGTAAATAACATCCCTGACTGAGCAGCTCAGTTGGGAGTCCTCTGGCAAAGGGAAGGATTCCAGGTTGGGGCACACGCTTGAGTTGCAGGTTCGGTCCCTGGTCAAGACGCAAAGGGGAGCCAACTGACGGATGTTTCTCTCACACGTCGATGGTTCTCGTCTTCTTTTTCTCCCACCCTTCCCTCTCAAATAAGTAAATAAAATCTATTTTAAAGAGTAAAAAAATAAAAAATAAAATAAATAAAAATAAAAACAATTTCCCTAATAAAAGGCCCCAGGAAGAAGGTGATCACCTTAAACAAATATAAAAGCACGTGAGAGACGACTAGAAGGAAATAATGTCACAACAAGAACAGTGGTACTATTAGGATGGCAAGCTTGTCAGTTAGGTTTACCTTTTTCTAGTTCTAAAGTGACCTGCAATGTGATTATGTTACTTTTATAATCAAAATAGTAAATTCTTAATCTAAGAGAAGAAAAAGAAAGGCAAGGACCTCCACTATCACAGTGTCTCATAATCCCATCAGCCCATCCTGATGGGAAAGCCTGTCTCTGATACACAGGGGATCTGAATAAACTAAACCCTAACTGGCCTCCTGCCACAGCTGTGTAACCCAGGCTGAGGTGTGAGATGCCCTTCCGGTGACAATCTGTCAAGAGATCTGGGGAATTGTTTTAAACACTCAGCACCTCTAAAGCACTAAGTTCCTTTTTCTCAGTGCTCAACTAAGCACACTCTTCAGCAGCACCTCCTTCCACTGAAAGGACTCAGGACAGGTGCGACCCACACAACAGCAGCGAGCCAAGCAAAGGCAGCAGCAGGATGCCCTGGCTGGTGTGGCTCAGTGGACTGAGTGCTGGCCTGCAAACTGAAGGGTCGCCGGTTTGATTCCCAGTCAGAGCACATGCGTGGGTTGCAGGCCAGGTTCCAAGTAGGGGGCACTTGAGAGGCAATGACACATTGATGAATCTCTCCCTTTTTCTCCCTCCCTTCCCCCCTCTCTAAAAAACAACAACAACAACAAAACAAAGGCAGCAGCAGGAGCAGATGATGGACTTCTGCTGGGGGGAACATTCCTGTTCCCCATGAACAATGGATGACACCTTTATTTTTCCCTCCACCCACCCCTTCCTACCCACATCCCTGGGGAAAAAAACAGGGCAGTAATGAAGTCAGACCACAAGCTAAGTAAGGTACAGAGGAAGGCAGCAGGGCCCTAACTGCCCCTCCGTGAGACACACAGGCATGAGCAAAGGCCCCACACAGCAAAAGCTTCATAAGCCTTTCAAATTAATGCTAAAATGGCAGAAAACCACTTACCTACTACATCACTCCTTTGGCTCCATAATGAACAAGGAAGTGAGGACAGTACTAATTAGCAAGAGTAATACTCGTATGTTAGAAGGAAACCCTAGGCACTGACGAAGATAAGGAGCAGAACACAATGGGGCTAGAGTGAAATCCCACTTGTGTGCAATAAAGGGACAGATATTTGTATGGGGGGGTGGGAGACTGTGTCTGCATGTACCCACATAAAAAGGTCTGGAAGGAGACACACAAACTGTTGTTAGAGGTCATCTATGAAGAGTACAACTGAGGTGGAAATGGGATAGGAAGGAGAAAGGAGTTCCGCTTTCCTATCTTATATACCTCTGTACTGTTGTAATTTTTAATAAGAGAATTACATTATTTCTAAAATAAAAGCACACTGATAGCCAGCCTATTTCTAAGGGATTACCTTTTTGGTCTGGCAAACGGAGACATGAAAACTACAAGTCACACACCACTGACCAAGCCAGGCCATGCAGAGCCCTTCAATGTATCCAGAGCTCCCTGTAGGTTCCTTACACCTCCCAAGGGAGATGCCAATCACGGCAGTCCCAACGATTCTGTTATGTCTAAGGCAGACTGGATCTGAGTTCTCTGTGTCAATCTAGATTTTGGAAGGGCTGTGGGGAGCAGTAGGAGACACAAGTCTATACCTGATACATGATGTAAAGAGTACGTGGAAGATGCTCTGATCTCACTGAGAATACAAGAGCATTTGGAAAATTGGACTGCTTCAGTTTCACAAGTGTGAAGCTCTTCATTGAGTTACTTTGTATAAATCTTTCAAATTATCCTTGGAAAATAGTAAGATTACAATTCTAAGATGAGAAAGATCTTCTTACCTCTCCCTCCCCAGATAGCCCTTCCCCCATCATGATTACCTGCAGTGCAGATGTGGCAGGATGAATGTGGGGCCCATGCAATACCATTGACACATGCTCGGTGGTTGTTTAACCTTGCGACAGGCGTGCATGGAACTCGGACATCCAGAATCACTACCTGCAGAAATAACAAGTAAAAGGCCCAGGGCCTTTAGAGGGTGACAGAAAAAAGCAAACAAAAGACACTACACAAGAGAAAAATAATTATTTATTATTTATTTGTTTTATTTTTAGGCAGAGGGGAAGGGAGGGAGAGAGGCAGAGAAACATCAATGTGTGGTTGCCTCTAGTGCACCCTCTACTGGGGACCTGGCCCGCAACCCACACATATGCCCTGACTGGGAATCAAACCAGTGACCCTTTGGTGCACTTTCTGTGCGTGCTCAGCGCTCTCTGTTCCCAAAGCCCAATTTGGAATGTAAGGAGTCTGAGGGGCTGGCTCCACAAAACAAAGTTAATCACTGCATCATCTCTACCCACAATTTACTGCTTTTTATCAAGTAACAGGGTTGCTGTTTCCATGTTTGTCTGCTGAAGCTAGAAGAATCTGTCTTGACTACAGAAGGGGGAAACTGCCTGTTTCTTTACTCAGCACCGTGAGCACACGTGATTTGGTTTACTTTTTAGATATTGCTTTTCTTGACACCACCTTCAACTCTTCAAGTATTAAAAGTTCTTAGCACACTGTGCTTGTTCTAGTTCAGGTTTTTTCGGTCTCAGCACTCCTGACGTTTTGGGTTGGATAATACTTTGTTGTGAGGTCTTGTCCTGTGCACTGCAGGAAGTTGAGCAGCATCCCTGGCCTTTGCCCACTAGATGCCAGGAGCACCACCCCACTCCTGCTGAGTTGGGATAATCAAAACTGTCTCCAGACATTTTCAAAAATCCACTGGGAGAAAACTGCTACCAGTTGAGAACCACTGTTCTTGATATACTAAGTAGTGCCAGAGTTAGGTGGCAGGGCCTATGCTATCCTGAAGCAGGGTGCTCACCTCCATTCCATCCATGGCCATGGTGGCCAGGTAGTTAGGGTCCTGCTTGTTCCAGCAGAGGCGAAGCAGCGGGTGATGCTGTGGGTCTTCGTAAATGATGGTGCTGTGTTCTAGATGGCGGAGGTCAAACATCCGCACCGAGCCATCAGCACCCACAGAGGCAAACATGTCCCTGCCACCCCCAGCCCGGCTAAATGCGATATCATAGACCTGTTGGTGAATAAGACACTTCAGTCAGATCCCAATCCATTACCTCCTTTTCCCATTCCAGGGAAATCTGCCATCCCTAGTTCATCTACACCCCTGTTCACGACACAGGAGGAATTAAATAAAGCCAAACAGTGTCTGCAAGTCTGGAACTCAAGAACTCTTAACATCAATGACTTCCCAAAAAGTGAAGATCATTCTGCTATGGAAATTGGCTGGCTTCTTCCCACATTTGCTTTCCAAGTCTCCTTCCTCCAACCCCTGCGATAGAACAAAGAGTACATGCCCCGCTGACCGACAGAGCACAAGTACACTGAGCAAGCATTCTGCATGCTTAGACAGGCTCCGTGGAAGCCAGAGCCAATGGCTGTCTTCTACCATGACACGAGATTGAGACATTTATTTCCTGGGCCTTGGTGGCTTTCATCTATGTGCAGTCAGAGGCAGATCCATGACCATATTAAGGCCAAGATCATCAACTAGAGAGGTGGAGGCAGCCCTCCTGTGGCCACCTAACAGCCACACTGGTTCTGCTGTGAAACCTGGACCTGAGACTCATTTGCAAGAAGTAACAGCAGTTTTAAAAAATGGGAGGTGTTCCTATATTCACAAAGAGGTTTAATATCACTCTCTTGTCCTAGGACATGCTCTCTGTTTCTTCTCCTAGTTGGTGGGCATTCATAAATGAATCAGTTTGTTTTGAATCATTGTTTTCTGTATTTATTACTCGATGCAAACACTGATCACCACTACTGTCCATGAGGAAATAGAGGCAGAGAGCAACAGAGAGCCTTAGAGAAAGGACAGAGAAAGACAGACAAAGCCAGAGCTGGACAAGCAGAGAGAGAGAGAGAGAGAGAGAGAGAGAGAGAGAGAGAGAGACTGAAAAAGAAAAACAAATGAAAGAAAAAACAAAATCCATCTTCTGGGGTCAAGGTTAGTAACATGTGATTTCTGGAGAGACAAGACTGACTCTCTCACTAAATACCATGACTCCAGCCTTCTTAAGGTTCTGCCTACTTAGGGACACTGCCAAACGAGCACCTGTTTCTACACAACCTCATAAATTCCTTTTTCTCTGACTATGAAGAAATTACACTTCTCTTTCTATGGTAGGAATGAGGAATGATTCCAAAGGGAACTGGCCAGCTCACCACAAGGAGGCCCAGCAGCTCCAGGCTCTGTCCAACACTGCCCAGCTGTGTGAGGGCAGGTGCGTGTTTATCAATGTGTGCACGCCCTGGGGCTGGCTCAGTAACTCCCAAGAACAGGACACCACAGCTGCATCACTAAGCCACGAGGTGCCGCGGGCAATGTGGCCGAGTGCATAAAGCTCTCTCAGCTTTAACTGACTGCTTCTTCATTGAGGCTCCACCAGTGGAGCTCACTATAAACCAAGGGAAGATGACAACCCCACATATATGCTACCCTCCTCTACACCAATCTACCGTGCAGCAACAAGAGCCCCCAAACAAGTCTTTACTTTGACAGAGAGAGGCAGGCTGAGAAGAACCAAAGGTGCTGGGAGATATCACTGTTTCTCTCAGAGCGACTATCCTCAGGTTCATTTCTTTAAGGCCAGGGTGCTAGTCTAGGGCCTATTTGCTGGTCCTGGCCATTTCCTCTGGTAGGGAGACGTGAATGTATTTCTCCTCCTTTCTTTATGTTCCCTGAAGCATCTCTGGCAATGAGTGCGTCCCCTCCATGGTTCTAGCTTTTGCCAGGTAAACTCAGCCGTTGGGCTCTAGTAGCCCCGCTTCCTCCCTTGGCCCTTCTGGCCCATAGGCAGCGCCGCTTCCTGCTGCTCCTGTTCTCTAGATTACCTCACTGCTGCCAGTGTGGCCACTTGGCCTCACCATCACCGGTGTAAGCAATGCCCTGGATTAAATCCCCTCTGTTCACACACTTAGAGTAGTTCTGGTTTTCTGGACTGGACCCTGACAGAGAACAGCAGACTAAATTGTCACATAACTAAAATGTAGCAACCTGTTCCACTTGATGTCAAGAGGGTTTCCAGAAGTTCCTTACTGGTCCTCTCTGCAGGACAAACTCTTCCTTTGCCCCTTGGTTCAGCAGCAGCCCAGTCCAGCAGTCTTGTAACAGATCTTACCCTTAGGAGCACAGAAAGCCAAAGAACAACCCCTTACTAAGAATGATAACCTGATCACCAACTTCCCATTCTGTGGACAACCTCAAGTTTCTGACCTAAGGTCAAGGCATCCTTTTCACCTGTACACATAATAATATTCCTCGCTGTGCAGGGTAAGGTAGAAGGGAAAAGGAAACACTACCCACAGGAAATGAGAACACTAGGAGCATGCAGCAGCTCTGGGAGGAAAAGATTTATGACCATTTTCTAAAAATCACTCATAAGAATGCTCTAATTAAAACAATCACAAAGAGCTTCCTGCGGTTTACAGTAAACACAGGAGAAACATCACCATCAAGATAAACCAATATTCAATTCCAAATAGTTTTAAGTATTAAGTGAACATACTAGAATGTCATAAAATCAGTTGAGAAAAACCGATGAATTAGGTTTAACTGCCAGGAAATTTCCTTCTTCCTGCTTCCCTCCCACAACCCCTTCCCCCAGAAAGCAAATATATTTCAAGATAAGTATTACTCTAAGATTAATTTTTAATCACATCGGGTCCATGCTTGTCTATAACCGAGTTCATTATTAGAAAACAGCAATCTCTGGCATGAGAAGAAAAACGACGGACTGCAGAACAAGTTGTTTCTATCAGTCAAAAAGCGCGTTTCTTTACAACAGTGCTGTTTGCCACTGTTTTGACACAGTATTATTTTCACTTCAGACACGATGTTAGCATCGATTTCTGCAGCATTCGCAAAACAGTGAGAGGACAGCCTGACAACACTGAAGGCACAGAGAGCCAAAGGGGGACGGCATCATTACCTCTTTATCATGGGCGATCAGTTGGGTCTTCACATGGCCAGACACAAGATTCACTCGCCCCAACACCTGCCCTGTCTCCAGCCCCCAGATGGTACAAGTCGTATCGATGCTGGAGGTACCTGGAAACAACCAGCGCGTGTCAGTGGCTGAGGGAGTGAGGTTCCCAGGCAGCCTTCTCTCCCTGTGCTTACTCACCTGCTCAGCACAGGATGCCACGTGCCACAAACACTTCCTAGAACAGGGAGGGTACCAGGAGAGCCCTAAAGAGTCGAGTGCTCAGTCCTCACCCTAGGACTTTAGACTCTGACTGCAGACAAGCCATATACACAGATGAAGCTCGATTCCACGTGAGGAATCAATAACCACATTCCACATCGAGTCTCTTTGGCCCCATTCTAGGATGATGCATGGACCTCAGGCCCCTGGTTATGAACTGGCCCAGTATTATAGCTAAGAAAATGTGCTTTCCTCCTTTGAACTGGAATTAGCACTCCCTCACTCCCTTACCTAAAAGATAAGGATCCACCTCATTCCAGTCAAAGGAGGTCAAAGGAGCACAGAAATCTGAGTTCTTGTTATTGTTTAGCAAACATTCCAGCCTGGTCTCTGTCTCCCCAACCTAAAACAAAAACAAACAAACAAAAAAATAATCAACCAGTCTCATCTTCACCAAAAATCTTTAAAGCCCCATTTAGATGACATCTTAGTAAATACAAGACATGGAGGTGGCAGGGAGCAGAGCATTTTTATCATAAAAAGTAATAAAACCCAGAGGAACTCCCTGAATACTACTTCTTTCCAAGCTTTCTTCTCTACTTAGCTGTTTTCCAAATTTTTCTAGAGAGGTCTTCTCACCTTGCCCAACCCGGAATGAATCTTGGTACCTTGCCTGCCTGGGCACCACGCCTCTAGGCTAGGTGATGCCACTGCCGATACGGGAGGTGAAGCTCCACAATCCACATGCACACTCACTAGAATCTGCGGCCCAGTAGTTTAATTTACTCAAAAGTATCTTGGCTGTAAACAGAGTAAGAGGCCTCAAGTATCACCACCCTCATAAAGGTTATATCAGGTTAACTGAGCCTTGGGTTTCCAGGGCTGGCTGCAGTCAGCAGCAGGAACTTCCAGGAATCTTAGCGAGGATTGCTAGAAATCTGCTGAGCCAAACCAGGTCATTTCAGACACGCAAGCATCTGTTTCTCTCGGGCTGCGATTGCACTCACTGCCTCCAACCCCAGTCTGGTCTCCGTGACTCCATGCTGCTCACAGCAGCTGACATGAGCACCTGCTTACCCTCCACACTCGGAGATAGTCACCACTTGTTGCCAGTAGGTCTGGATAGACGCCTTTTGTGTCAGGGATCCACATGAGCTTTGTGGTGGGGTACGGATGGTCAAAGGTGTTTCGGCAAATAAATTCCGAACTCTCTTCATCTAAACCAACCAGCTGAACCTGTAACACAACACAACTGAGCTGTATAAACGTGTTTTTCGGGAGCAGTGTCAAATACATCAGACTGCTGTCAGTGACAGAAGTTCTGACACGGTACTGCAGAGTCCAGAAAGACTGCAGAGAGAGAGCATCTAGTCCAACCATCCCATTGCTCAGAGGAGGAAACCCAGACTCGGAGGGTTGGGTTACAGTCAACACAGCAAAGCTGGTAAAAGGCAAAGACAAAAACTTGAAGACAGGTTTTCAGATCCAAATCTTGCACTTTTTGCTCACGCAGCTGCATTATCTATCCAGCAGGTTACACCTTCCTCCACAGCCCTGAAGCATCTGATAAGGTATTTCAGTTACTCCACTGTCTTAAAGGGCTGTATGTATTTAGACCCTGCGCAATCCCATACAACAAAGCGACCCTCGCCCTCACTGGCTAATAACAAGTTTACACAAAAAAGTGTGAGAAATGAGCAACTGAGAACTTTTTTTTTTCTACTGGAAAAAAAAAGTTGGTATCATTGATGAGAAAGTTCCCTGGTTCTGGCCACTTTTCCTTAGAGTCAATTTTGGGCCAATGTTGACTTCCACTGTGGCTCAGTGGGAAACACCATGGTATGTATTTATGAACGTCTACCAAATGGAAGATGGAATGGGGAATTTTTGCGAAAGATCCATAACGAGAGGATAAGCACTAATCATACAACAGAAAAATAGAATTTCTTTTACTCTGTCTCACTTTCAGTCTTAGATACCAGTATCTTCCTATTTTTTTTTTAAATTTAGGTACAGATGCATACAATAGAATTTCACTTAAGTGTACAATTCAATGATTTGGAATGTATACATTTGCAAATATATATTGTTTTGTCAACTCCCCCAAATAATTGATATAGAATATTTGCATCACCTCAGAAAGTTCTCTTGGGCTCCTCTGCAGTCAATCCCATAACCCTAGTCCTAAGCAACCCATGATCCATTATAGGTCTGCCTTTTCTATAATATATAAATGGAGTCATTGCCCTGGCTGGTGTGGCTCAGTGGATGGAGTGCTGGCCTGCAAAACAAAGGGTCACTGGTTTGATTTCCAGTCAGGGCACATGCCTGGGTTGCAGGCCAGGTCCCCAGTAGGAGGCATGCAAGAGGCAACCACACATTGATGTTTCTCTCCCTCTCTTTCTCCCTCCTTTCCCCACTCTCTAAAAATAAAAATAAAAAAATCTTAAAAAAAAATAAATAAATGGAGTCATAGTATTGAGTCTTTTGTGACTGGCTTCCAGCATGCCATTCTTGAGACTCTTCCACGTATCAGTAGTGTCTTTTTTTATTGCTGAATATTGCATTATATGGAATCACTATATCCAGTTGATAAACTTTTGGGTTATTTCTAGTTTGGGGCCATTAATGTAAATTAATATAAACATTTATGTATGAGGTTTTCTGGGGGGGGGCGGAATAAGCTTTCATTTTTTTCTTGGGTAGACAACCAAGAATGAAATTGCTGGATCATAGTACATGTTTAACTTTATTAAAAAACAAATTCCCAAACTGTTGTCTAAATGGCTTTGTCACTTTGCATCCCCACTAGCATTATGTGGGAGTTCCACATGCTCCACATCCTTGTCAGCACTTGGTATTGTCAGCTTTTCAAGTCATTCTAACAGGTGTAGTAGTAGTATTTTTATCTGCATTTCCCTAGCAACTAATGATATTTAGCACCTTTTCATGTGTTCATCTGCCATTTGTATTTATTCTCTGGTAAAGTCCATTAGAATATTTTGTCCTTTAAAAATTCTTTATTTTTTAAAAATTCACAGACAAATCAGGGTGAAAGTACAGAGTTCCCATATACCCCTTGCTCCCACACGTGCACAGTCTTCTCCACTGGTACGTTTGTTAACAACTGATGAACCTACCGTCCAGAGTCCAGAGTTAGTGTTCAGTCTTTGTATGGTACATTCTATAGGTTTTAACAAATATATAATAATGTGTATTCATCATTACAGTATCATATAGAAGTTTCACTTCTTTTTTTACCAAGTTGCTTGTTTTCTTATTTATTGAGTTTTCAGAGTTCTTTGTATATTCTAAATCCAAGTCCCTAGTTATGTATGTGTTTTTAAAGATTTTATTTATTTATTTTAGAGAGAGGCAAAGGGAGGAAGAGAGGGAGAGAAACATCAATCAGTTGTCTCCCACATGCCCCCAACTGGAGACCTGACCTGAAACCCAGGCGTGTGCCCTGACCAGGAACTGAACCAGTGACCCTTCAGTTCGCAGGCCAGTGCTCAATCCACTGAGCCACAACAGCCAGGGCCCTAGTTATGTGTTCTGCAAGTATCTTCTCAGACTATGGCTGTTATTTTCTTTCAATGTTTTTTGAAGAAGAGAAATTTAAAATTTTGATGATGTCAATTTATCATTTATCGCTCATGCTTTTTGTATCCTAGCTAAGAAACCACTGCTCAATCCCAGGTCACAAACATTTTCTTCTAAAAGTTTTGTAGTTTTAGGTTTTACATTTAGGTCTCCGATCCATTTCAAGTTAATTTTTTTATACGATGCAGAGTATGAAGGTCTCTGATCCACTTCAAGTTAATTGTTTTACACCATGCAAAGTATGAATCAAGGCTCACTCTTTTACACATGAATGTCTGTCTCAGCATTGTTTGTTGCAAATACTGTACTTTCTCCTTGGCCTCTCTGCTGAAAATCAACTGACCTCATACTTTTGCATCTATTTCTGGATTCTCCGTTCTGTCCCATTGGTCTACATGCCTGTCCATTTCCTAGTACCACACTGTCTTGACTGTGGCAGCTTTCTACTGAAGTCCTGAAATCAGACTGTGAGTTCTCCAACTTTGTTGTTCTTTTTCAAAAACGTTTTGCTATTCTACACCTTTACTTTTCTCTATAAACTTTAGAACCAGCTTATTAAATTCTACAAAAAGCCTGCTGAAATTCTGAGTGGGGTTGTGTTGTATCTATAACTCAGTTTGGAAACTCTACTAAAAATATTGAGTCTTCCAACCCCTAACCATAGCAATTCTCCACCTATGTAGGCTTTCCTTAATTTCCCTCAGCAGTTTTGAAGTTTTCAGTGTAGAAGTCTTGCATTCCTTTCATTAACTTTATTCCTAAGTGTTTCTAAAAAAATGTTTTTTTATTGATTTTAGAGAGAGAAAAAGAGAAAGAGGGGAAAAAAATCCCAATGATTTGTTGTCCCAATTATTTATACATTCATTGGCTGACTCCTATACATACGTGCCCTGACCACGGATTAAACTCACAGCCGTGGTGTATCAGGATGATGCTCCAACAAACTGAGCTTCCCAGCCAGGGTCCTAAGTGTTTTTATGGGGGGTACTTTTTCAGCTATTAATAGAGGGGAGACAGATTTCTCCTTTGGCTATTATTATTTGTATATAACTTCCCTGAAAAAAGCCCTAAAGGGGAAAGTGGACAAGTAGCAGAATTTGACACCAAATCCTACACAGAACCCCTCACCATTATATTCTCTATCGTTCTCTTACTCAGAAATAAGTTTTACCTATCTTAATGATCTTTCAACTGGGTTTATTTTATTCTTTAAATGTACTTTTAGATTATAAGAGAATTATAAAGTGTATGACCATTGCATAAAATCAAAGTATAGGTACACTGAAGTTACTAACGCCCTCATCCCACGCCCAATACATCACAGTAACTTGGTGTGTTGCTTCCACGCTCTTCTCTGTTCGAACATATTTACACACGAGCGTAAGGTTTCCCCTCAACTTTCAGGAAAAAATGGGGTATTATATCCAGTGCTATAAATCTTATTTTTTATTAAACAAAACAACAGGCATCCCTCAGGTCAATGTGAAGATCCAACTCATTCTTTTAAACAATGCAAAACATTTTATGCCTTGGACACATGTGTCTGTCCTGCTGTCATTACTGCTGGAGGCCAGAGTTCCAAGAGTATTAGAAGGTACGTGCATGTTAAATTTTAACAGATGCTGATTTACTTTCTAAACAGGTTGTAGCAACTCACACTCCTACCAGGTATTTATAGTAGTACAATCTATAGGAGCTTCTGTCAAATGTGGCTAGCCTAATTTCTCCCTCCCCTCTTTAAGACGACTTGATTATTTTACCTGGATGTCCACAACATTCTTTATTCACCCTTAAAAATGAACAATAAAAACTTTCCTAGGAAATGTTTTAGTGCCAACTGTTCTGTGCCCATTTTTCTTTACTTCAAACCTTTATTTCTATAGTCTTCTTTAACTGCATATTTGAGTTTTTGTGTTTCATTTCTTTGGTTTTCCTCAGGAATACCAATTATACCTAAGTTAGATCTTCTTTATTTTCTGTATCTAGTACATTCTTTCTACTTATTTCCATTTCATTTTCTCAATCTGTCTCCCCTATCCCTCACTGTATTTTCAGCAGTTGGTATCCATTTTTATTCTTTTAATTCTGTGATAATTTTTGTTTTTGCTTCCACTATTTTCCTGGGCTCTACTTGCTGATGTTTTTCTCCTGCCACTGTGCCTTATTTTACCTGATCTGTATCTCTGCTTGGAGGTCTTTATTTTCTTAAATTCTTTGACTTTGTGTGGCAGGGCTAGCCACTAATTTTCAACTGAGGTAATAAACATTTTTTCTAGTGTGGGTACTTTACTTGCCACTTGTTTCCCATTCCCCCCCACCCCTCCTTCCTTACAGTGTTTTCCATAGCTACTGTGCTGGTTCCTTTTGAATGAGGCGAGTTCTTCCTTGATGATGTAAAGACGGTTCCTGTGGGAAAGAGGTCATGGCCATGTTCCAAGTTAGCAGAAACATGTGAAGCTTTTGCATCTCCCCAGATTACAGAGATGAGGAGCTGCTGAGCTGATCACAATTTAATCATTTGTTCAGCCGGTCTCATCCAATGCTTCTAGAGAAGATGGTACTTCTGTGTCTCCTCATATAGCTTAGCTCCCCTCTTGTCCAAAGTGTCAAATAGGGTCTGAAGAATCTCCTGCTGCCAGCCGGTACACCCTCTTTTTGCTGTCCCAAACAAGGGATTGTTGATTTTGCTCATCAAAATCCTATTCCAGAAAACCGCTCTTCTGAGTTTAAAACTGCAGCCATAGATACCCTTTCTCAGTATCTTCCTACACCCATTTCATCTCCATTATACTGCCATCCTTCCTCACTCCTTGTCAGAACACAAGGAAAAATGATCTAACTTTAGTCATCTTATTATCAACATGTAGGTAACCCCTCTGCCTCTTTCTCCCTAGTCTCCCATCCTCCTGCTAAACTTCTTGTATTTCCCACCTCCACTCTTCTGCAACTGTGACTTCACAACACTTTACCCACAACGTGTGAAACAAATGCCCCTAAAAAGAAATAGCTGTGAAACACGATCATATTTTTAAACCAGGGATTTTACTGTGTCAGATGTCTTCTAAGGAGCAGATATGCAATACAAAATATTTACTCCTTGAAGGCATGAACACATCTTCACTTTCATTTTTATTACTTTAATGAATAACAATATGAATTATTGTTCACATTACTCATACCTTGTATTTTTAAAAAATGAAAAGATACCATGTCTATCCTGTTAATGTAAGCTTCCTGAGGGAGGAAAATGTGTATTCCATTTATTACACAGAGTGCCAGAACCAGAACGTGAAGGTTGATACATATGTATATGTGTAATTTTTTTTAAGCCTCCAAGTTATCCAAATCAATATCCCACTCCAGTCAGTGGGATATTTTCCCAAAATTGTTAACATAACCAAAATCAGCTAAAGCCAAATTCTGAGAGAATAAAGCAGCTTTTCTTGGGCTTTTCCACTTGTCCTCCCTTCTAGTCTGTTCCTGACTGTTCCTGATCAATGTCTGCAGAGAGATCCTGCCTTGTCAAACTGTGGGATGAATTCTGACACAGCACCCCTTCAGTTCCTGGCACAGAGGCTGGCCAATTAGGCACCGCCAACTCAAGCAGGCCAAACTACCTACAGAACACAGACTTATTCATAGTTCAAATCACAGCATCTCCAGTACGTCTGTGTGAGCCAGTTAGGGCAAAAAGTACTTTTATCCACTTGGTCCTATGAAGGAATTAGTCCTCTCACTGTCTAGAAAAAAGAAAGGAGGAAGTTAAAACCAGAACTTTATCTTTTCAATCCCCCTGCTGACAGTCTTGCCAGAGCTGATGGAACCCTGCAAAATTTCCAAAAGTCTAAGTATCTGTTAGAAATACTTATGTGTACTATAATACATTTTCTTTATTGCTCCCAATCTCATGTCTGCTAATGTAGGCTACAGGTTACCAAGTCTCATCATTGTGCCTAAAACATGTATGTATGTGTTCAATACATATTTGCTGAATTAATGAGCAAATAAATGAGGATCCTGAATGGCTACCACAAATACTGAGAGATGAAAATAACATACCAGAGTCAAAATAATTACTCACCAAATAGATAAAGTAACTCTGCATTAAAAAAATCTCAGAGGAATCAACAAAGGCTGACAAAGCAAGCATTTATCTCATGTGTACTTCAAGTACAAAGTAATCTTACCCAGATTCACTACCAGTATTTTTCAAAAAGCATCAGATATACCTATAGTCTCTCTCCTCACAACCTCAAAAATGTTTCCTAGATGCTAAATATTAAAGCACAAGTAATCAGAGAAGTTAAATAAATCCCATCATCCTGCCAATTCTATTCAAAACTAACCCTGAAACATGCCACAAACTGCTGCCTATCTTTCCCCATAAAAGTCGGAAATATCACCTGCCCAAACACCACAGATACTGTCAAAACTCAGGCAAAACACCAGAGTTCTTATATCAGAGTTACTGTGTCTAAGCCTGGTGGAACAAGAGAAAAGGGGCTTAAATTAGCACATTACAGCACTTGTAGTCTTCCAGACCACAGGATGGGTTTAGTTGAAAGGAGTCATGGGAATTATCCACCCTTACCCACTCCGCCTCCCAGGTCTTTGAAAGGCAAATGAATGAACATAATGACCTTTTAAGGTAACTTTCTCTCCCAAGGTCCTGATTCCTCTTTGGAAAATTCAGAAGTCAAATTTACCTAATAACCATATAATTCTCTTTGATTATATTTCAATTACATCAGGTACAATAATGATGGTAATTAAATAATAGCTAACATTTCTAAATCTCTTGCTATGTGCCAGAGTTCCATTATGTATACTAGCTTCATTTAATCTTATTTCTTACCACTTACAAAGAGGAACCTGAGGCACAGAAGTTAACTTGCCCAAGGCCATACAAAACTGGGAAGTGGCAGGCCTGAGATCTCCATCCAGGCTACCTCAAGGAGGCTGGCTATCTGGTAATAGAGCTGTTCTCATCAGATGAAAAGACAGAACCAATGTTTGGGCACTTACAGGTACAAAAAGATCAGGTTCCTGCCTGTGGTCAGCAGATGCCAAGGTAATTCCAGGGTAAAGTTCTTAGAGTGCCATCTGGACCACCTGTGTCTGAATGACTTGAGTGTCTGTTAACTTTAGGGGTGGAGCCCAGGAATGTGCAAGTCCCTCAAGGGGTATCACAAACCACACTAAAACTTAGAGAACCACTGCTTCAGTGCTAATGCTGTATCCCCCAGCAAAAACCACAGGGAACAGAGAACACAATGGCCAATAACGGGACAGAATCTTGTTCTTTACTCGGTAATGATTTCCAAATTTATTTAGATGTTGGAACACCTGAAAGTTAAGTCATTCTTAACAAAGTTCTAACAAATTTAATTCTATCAAATTAGGAATAATTTTACTATAGGAAAACATGGTTACATTAATACAAACTAAAAATTATAACTATGTTTTCTGATAGTCAATGTCTTCACAGTAAAAAAAACCATTTCTGGGCTTTTCCTCAACAGTAATTTGCTATGCCCGTTTATTTTATCCTGCTGGTAATCACTATTGAGGGCAAGCAGAAACCAAAGGTCTGAAAATTCCAACCAATTATTTTAAATTCCTGCAAAATTACGAAGCTTGGTACCTCCATGTCAAGTTTTCTCCAAAACAGAGCCTGAGAATCACTGCTTTAAAGTGGGATTTACCACCCACCTAGGACAGATCCTCTACAGCAGGATTGTTTAACTTGGGGGTCCATGAACTTGAATTTAAAGGTTACATTCATGTTTTCACTAACCTCTAGTTGAAATTGAGCATTTTCTTCAATTGTAAATGGAGGCAGTTCCAGCGGCATTATTCTGTGCCTTTGTCACAAATATAAATCACTGATTTTTTTTGTATCACCTGACAGTTGTTAAACATCTTGAAATGTCGTTTAACCTTCATCACTACTTCGAAAGTACAGCAATAATTACAGTGGAGGGTGCAATTTAATGAGCTAATATAAAAGTATACATATTACTAATACCACTTTTTTAAAAAATGTTTTTGATAACTAGTTCAATATAACTGGTTTCCTTCATAACCCTATGTACTTTATGCATTTGAAAACGAAACTGTGAAAAAGGTCCACTGACTTCAGATTGCCAAAGGTGTCCACGGTGTGCGCGCACACTCTCTCAGGTCAAACACCCCGACTTAGGTGAGGGCACAAAAATAGCTTCAAGACACTGCTCGCCTACATCACACGCGTGAGTGAAGACATAGTTCACCGCTTATTCTGTTCCTACTGGATTGTCCGTCTGCGTGACACTACTCAGGCCACACTGCCTGTGTGACTGGCACAAAAGACCTCTCATACAGCTGCCAAATCAAAGGACAAACTTTGGGGTAAAGTTTCTGCAGCTGAGGTTTGACACCAATTACTCCGCTGATACCACCAGCAGCCTAACTGTGGCTCAGCTTGTCCTCTCTTAGAAATGTAATTACCTGCTGCTTCCTCAAGTTGACCCTGGAAGAACTTGCAAGGGGAAAAGTAAAATCTACTTTTGTGAGACTCAAGCCCTTTAAAAGACATATTTTACCTTTTTTTTAAAACATGTATCCTTGAACAATAGTTCTAATGCTTTTAATTTCATGAACGTGGTTTCAAATCAGGACCACGAATTCCATTGCCAGCTCGGCTGTCCACTATGGCCGTAAAAGAAAGAGGAATGAGAGAAAAAAATAAAGTTATGTCTTGCTCAGGACTTTCTGGTTTCTGTGGGTCAGGGGTGTACTTGAAGATCAGTGTGCCCGGCACGGTATTTGTCTGTAAACTGTGTACATGTAATGTCTGGACAATGAGAGTCCCTCGTTTTTATCAGTTTCTCAAAGGGGATTCCGGAGAAGGTAAGCCCTAACTCTAGATAAACAGTTGTGCTCCTAAAGAACTGCAAACAAACTTACAATGTTCAAATGTTTTTTACGGGACCTCCACCTTTCCTACAACAAACTGTGGATCAGAAATAATAAGACTGGCCGACATGTGCTAGTCAAACGGACCAGACAGGACCCAATCCTACCCGGCCTGCCTGGCTTTTCCTCCTGCACCGTGCCTGTCCAGGAGGAGTGCTTTAAACACGCTAGTCAAGGCTTTCGATTGCTTTGATCCTTAACAATCACAACATTTACTCTAATACAGTAAAAGGAAGAGATTAACAGGTAAGGGAAAGAAAATTCTTTCCACTGACTTACTCAACAACTTTCAAAACTAAATTGATGCTGCACGGCCAGCTTAAAAGCTTCCCCCCCATACCTGTGCTTCTACGAAGGCTTCTCGAATTGATGGATACTTACCATTCACGGTTACACATCTGTATTAGTATGACAGAAGCCAAGGAAAGATATGGCAGGTGTCATCCTTCTCTATTCAGAAAACAGTGGCGGGATCAAGGCTAAAGGCCAAGATTTCCAAAAAGAGGTCGCTTTTTAAAGGACAGATATGAGGCAGCAATGGCAATCCTGGCAGAGGGACTGGGGTAACCTTGAATAGTACCTGGGGTGGGGGGCAGGGGGAGGAGAAGTCTGCGCAGTAAACAGCCCTAAGAGAAATCCAGCACGGCCAGGAGTGAGTGACCACCAACTGAATCGCGATCATTATCCTTCAGTCATCACCCGCTCTTTCCTCGTACTTCTCCTCCGCCCCCCAACTGAAGCAATGCGGCAGGAGGGGAGGGAGACAGGAGTAATAAATGGCGTAGCTCTGGGGTGTAAATTCGGGTTTGAGATCTGTTTCCACCACGAAATAGCTGTATGACTTCGGCAAGTCACAACATCGTGCCTCGGTTTCCCCATCAGTAAAATGGGGGTACGGGGTAACTACATTCCTGACTACACAGGAATGGTGCCAGGGTTAAATGAAAGTGCGAAACCCTCTGCTCAGGACCAGACTCAGAGGAACCGCTCCGTGGCGCTAAGGCAAGTCCGCAGGAGGGTCCTGGAGTCTGGGCTCCGGCCCGGAAAGGGCGCTCCAGGGGCCCGCTCCCCGTCAACTGGGTTCCGAGCCCCTGTCCGGCCCACCTTGTTGTTGTACTCCTCCACGAAGCTGCCCAGCGCCAGGCGAAAGCGCTTGTCAGGCCGCACGCTCCAGTTCATGGCGTAGACGGTCCATGGCGCTTCATACTTGTAGATCTCCTTCCGTTTGCCGTGCAGGGACATGGTGGCTGCCGTGGGGCCGCAGTGCGGGCCGGGTCGGCAGCGGACTGAGGCAGACGCGGCGCGCGTCGGACGGGTAGCGGGACCTGGGACCCAGGGGTCCGAAGGGAGGCGGGGCCGGGGCTGGCAGGGACAGCCTAGCCCGGAAGCGGGGCCTCGGCAATAGACAACCACAGCCTCGGCCCGACCCCCAGTTTCAAACCTGCTTGGGCTCGGACAACAACCACCTTCCGTTTGAGACTCTGCCCCACCTCCCCCAAACGGAAGCCACGCGTTCTCCACAGTGGCGCCGGTCGTTGGCTGCCTGACACGTCATTTAGGGCAGCTCCTTCTCCTCATTGGCTATTGTACCTATAGCTTTTGAAACCTCCTCGCTATTGGTGCAAATGTTTGTCATCCCAATTACTTGTCCAGCTTAATTCCAGGGGGCAGGCTCTTTCTCTGTCCCAAAGGTCATTGGCTGACCAAGATGTCAGTCAGGGAGATAGCGCAGTGCGGGTGAAAGGGGGCGTGGGTGGCTTAGAGGCTATAGTGGGGAACAGCAGGCTTTCAAGTTCTAGGCCAAGTCTGAAATCGAGACCACTCCTGTGACCTCTTTTTGTTAGGTAGAAAAGATAGTAAACCAAGGCTGGCGGGAGGAGGGAGACCTGTCTCACTCACTAACTCAGCAGTCCTGCGCCTGGTCTGATAATATTGTCAGGTGCAGGGGAGGAGGGAAGCCCTTGAAATTCTATGTATCTGTTCCACTTTCTGGGAAAGAAAGCCTTGAAATCGTGTATTCATTCCAAAGCATGGAAGGGGAATGAGGAGGGAGTCCACAGTGCCCCCATAAAGAAGCAAATAAAACAACTTTGGTTAACTCCCTACCTCTGATCAGTATCTGTGTTCCAGGGAGTTCCTAATGCTTACATAAAGAGCCCATAAATAACTTTGGGTAACTGCCTGAACTTTAATGAACTGCCTCCTGTCTCACATCTGTTTTATAACAAAATGAACAAATATGGCCTGGAGCAAGATAAGGATTTGGTCTAACAGATTCCCACACATCCTTAAGTTTGGGTAGTTCACGTCTCTCCTCCGCCTCCCCCCCCCCACAAAGCTGGCACCACCTTTCGATCAATATGTAACTTCTTCACCCCATCCCACCATTATATAAGTCCTCAGAACAAAGGACCTGATGCTGTTGTCACCCTTGCTTTTATCACCCATGCTCTTGCCTTTCTCCCCCACCTCAGCAAAGCCTGTTATCTTCCAAGAGAAGGTATCCCCAATAAACCCTGCCTTCACGCTAATAGACTTGCTGATCTGTAAATCTTTACTGCGTCGGCAAAAAGAACTGGGTTTCACCCATAATACTTTGACCTTCACTCTGCAGTTGCTCTTCTAAGTGGCTTCTCCACGCTGTCCAATAAAAATGCAAATATTGCCTTATTCGAGGACTTGCTGCATTTCGTGGCACTGAGCCTCACAGTCTGTCCCTTGAGCCAAACAGGACCTGCCTTCTCTCCTTACTCACGTTAACATCCCCTTTAAGACAGGAGAGAGTTATTCTCCCATTACCCCAAGGGCCGGCCACAGACATACCTTTTCAGACTGACCCATGGATGTGCCCAGGGCCAAGCCACCTTCAGTCAGGCCTTCCCGCACTTTCCTGTCTATCTAGAAATGTTAGGCATTCTAGGGTGGGTTTTCAGTAGGCAGCTATCCGACCAGCTTGGCTCTAAGTTTTTTTAGATCCTCTACCATCCTTTTCCTGCCTCACCTCAGATCCCAAAGCAAAAGGTAATCAAACCCTAAATGTATGTGTTCTGAGTTTGAAATGGAGAAGGGTTCAAATCTTTATGATTTAAATGGTTTCCAATTCCTTGCTTTTGACAAAATTAAAGGAGGATTGTATTGACTTGTTAGATATCATTAAATATAGTTTTAGTGATAAATGTGATTGTTATCAGACAACTCAAAGATGCAATTGCTTATATATAGCAAACCTCTTACAGTCCTAGCTATTTGTGTGAACAAGTCTTCTCTGCCCTTAAGCTTTTTTTTTAAAGGAAAGAAAAATAGGTACAAAATTGTTGCTGAACCTTGTCTTATTCTAATAAAAAAAAAATTCATCCACAACCAAACCAACTGAGAGGAAAATGCCCTCTTTTAAGAGATGCATTTCTGATAAAATTTTAGTTTATAAAAATTTTAATATATATTTATGTTGTTTTGGACAACTCTGTACTATTAAGTTGTAGGGGTGCCAAACCTTTTGGTGTCTCTGGGCCACACTGGAAGAAGAAGAGTTGTCTTGGGCCACACATTAAATATACAAACACTAACAAAAACTGATGAGCAATAAAAAAGGTTTTAAGTAAACTTATGATTTTGTGTTGGGTCGCATTCACAGCCATCCTGGGTTGCATACGGCCCGCGGGCCACAGGCTGGACACCGCTGCAGGCCTTAGTAAGGTAACAAAAAATTAATTTTAAAATTTTAATTTATATATTTGTGTTGCAAATAGATATGATAAGGTTATGAATAATATAGACTTTAAAGCATGAAAACAAATTATGTGCAGCATAAGCTGGGAGGAATAGAATTGAACTAGGAGGAAAAAAGAAATGATATTAAAGAAGCGCTTGTTCTAATGTTTTTAAATTGAATGATGTTGGCTCTCAAATCCCTCTGCCATTTGAATCAAAATGGATCAATATAAAAGAAACAGTTTCTAAAGTGTCAGTATTTCCAAGACACTGGAAATGACATCCTTTACAACTATTTAAACTTATTAATGAAGTACTTCAGGTGTCAAGTTGAAAATGTGTGAGGAGGCAAATACATTTTCAAAATTCTTTTAGGGAACATTGGAGCAAAAAGGACTGGAGACCAGTGACTGGGTATTTTCTGGACAACAGTTCATCTCAGTGGAGTAGTTAACTGCGCATTTTCTCAAGTCAGATCATTTGGGTTGAAATTACACCCTTCTTTTCCCATACTGTGGGCAAGATTTTTTTTTAATCAAAGTATAATTTACACAAAGAAGTGCACATATTTTCACATCACACTCATGTAACCAGCACCTAGGTCAGGAAACAGAACAGTGCCAGCCCCGCAGTGTCCCCTAGTGCTCATATTCGTTGTTTTGTCTCCCTGTCTGCTTTTGATCCCATTTCTCTAAAATGGGAAAAATAACACCGACCCCTTAGGGTTTCTGAGAGGATGAGATAAGCTAATATCTGAGAGCGGTCAGCACAGTGCCCTGCACAGGGCAACTGCTACGCAAGTGTTGGCTGTTTTCATGATTCCCAGTGACCACCAAGCCAGTGCCTCTCTGCTCCCCTTCACCCCAGCCTGGCTAAGAGTCCAATGGCCCAAGGGCTCCTGGGTCCAGCAGAGCTACCTTCAAGTCCCCAACAACAGCTCTTTGTGAGAAAGGCTTGGAGAAGACAACTGATGTTGGGATCATGGCACAGTCAAGGACATAATCACCCTCAGGCAAATGACGCATCCAGACCAAGGTGAAACGTGCAGACTTTATTAGTTGTGACACACTTCACTGTCCTCTAGGGTCCCAAAGGTCATCACAGAACCATCGGCAGCTGAGCAGCTGAGGGCTGGAGCCCTGTGCCCTGATGTGTCCGCCAGAGAGGACAGATGCATCTACAGCCAGGTCGACAGCTCTCACAGGTCTGACCAAGCTTGGGGACTGGGCCAGGAGGCGGTGGATAATTCTGAGCCAGGAAAGTGTTGCCCCCAGCCCACAGCAGGGGTCTCACACAGATCAGAAACTTTTTTTTCATCACTGACACCTTCTGTCCTGCAAGTTACCTCCACGCTCAAGACTCTTGCCCACTCTTCCCCGGGCTTGCTATCTAAACAGAAGCCTGGAGAAGGCTGGGGAAAGCCCTGAGCCTCCTCACCCCTGCCATCTTGGGCCACCTGGGTCAGCAGTTTGTAGCTACTCTAGGAGAATGGTTTTCATTGGTCCATTTTGGCAGCTCTCTGTTTCCCCCAAATCCTTAAGTCTCACCGCACCCACTTTCAACCCCCTCATGGTGTCTTTTGTCTTGGAATTCAGTGGCTTTAACTCCCTGAAAATCCAGGATCTGAGCTATGCCTCTGGAACTCCAGCTGCTTGGGGACAGAACCAAGGTATTCTGGAAGGGAGGGGAAGCGAGTACCACAGATGAGACCCTGTACCTCCAGGGGATGCAGTGTTGAGGCTAGCGATGACAGGAGCCCATCAGGCTGTTCCAGTTCCAAAGAGAGTGTTGGTGTTTTGGCCATGGCCATGGCCAGGTGAGGCATCCTGGAGGAGTGCCTGCGCTTTTTGTCTAAGTTACCACAGCTTGGGGCCTGAGAGAGACAAGAAAGAGGGAATGGGGGAAGGAATGCAGCTGCCTCCAGGCAAGCCCCTGGGGGCCCCCTCACCTGCTCACCTGTGCAAGGGGCAGACCACCCTGGGGCTGACTAGTTCCTGGACTCTGAGTTGCTGAGGCAGCAGGAAACAAAGCCAGGTCATTGGAGGCTGGGGCTCCCAGAATGTAGCCAGCGTGGCCCTGGGGCAGGGGCTGCTGAAGGAGTTGCAGGATGCGGCTGAGGTCTGAGGACATGCGGGACTCCATCCTGCCCGACAGGACAGAACCCCAAAGTCAGGGTCAGGGTTGGGGCTGGCAAAGCAGTTCAGGTCCTGAGGACAGCTCCCAATTTTGTAGCCTACAGGATGCTCCTGCTGGTTGGAACGGCAGCCTGGGGCCTACCTGCTACAATCCATAGCCTCTGCCCAAATTCCCCTCAGTATATCCCTGACTTCGAAAATAAGTGAGCAAGCACCGTACACACATCATCTGGTCTTCATCTAGAAGCTTTGATACGGGTATTCCGATTGTCCCCATTTCATGAAGGGCAAACTGAGGCACACAGTGATTAAGTAACTTGCCTACACTCTTGCTGGTAAAATACAGTGTCAGAATTTGAACCCACTACTATACTGTTCCTAAGCTCTAACTCTGTCACTACATCCCTGTCATCCACAGACCACACCCCTTTTCCAAGGTCCCATGAAATTTGTTTCTGCACGAAGTTATGCCCCTCCCTCAAGAAAGCTTCTTGGGCTTGTTCCAGGGTTTGCTGGGAGAAGCCGGCAGAGCTGTGGAGGCCTGCGGTCAAGTTGGGAGGGCCATTCTGAAACTTACAGGACATCCGGTGATGCTCCTGACCTACCAGGAGGGGGCACCCGTGCCTAGCCTGCTGCTAGGCTTGCTCTCTGCAGCCCCCAGAACCTGGCCTGCAGGGCACTCACTCACCTGTTCATCTGGGCCTGGAGCTGCTCTAGCCTGGAGTTCAGGTCCAGAGGCCAGCAGTCTGGGTCTCCCTGAGGATCTGGAGGGCTGTCCCTTGGCCTTGAAGGCACTTGCTGCAGCAGCTCAGGCCAGAGGCCAGATGCATCTGAGAGGCTCAGGGAAGGTGCTGCACCTGCAGGAGGGAAAGGAAAGCCTGAGCTTGGCCTAGTGGGTTCACACATCTGAGCCTGTGCCCCTCCCCTTACCTGCAATGGGAACACAGGGCAGGAGGAGTGGCTGTTTTTACCTGGGTGCCCTGGAGTATGAGGTCCTGCCTCCATAGAGGTCTGGCATCCATGACCCAGAAGTCTGTAGCCCTGGGAGGGGGCTGGGGCCCCAGAATTGGGGGACTGGCTGGGTGGGGACATCTAGCCCTGGCCTCACTGTCCAAGAAGCTGAAGCCCAGTGGGTCCCCTGGTATCTTGATGTAGAATCCCAGGGGCTTGGCCAGTATTCCCCCTACCACCTCTTTGTGTCAACACTAGGCACCCAGCTAGTCCTCACTCTGTCTCTAAGTACAAAGGGGGAGGAAGGGGACAGGGCCTCCAGTACTGAGCCTAGGGAGGGAGTCCCACTCCACTCATCCAGGGCCTGGGGAGGCCTCTCCCAGAGGAAGCAGGATGTAAGAACTGAGAAGGCACAGGAGGCTGGCAGGGGCTTTGGGCTGTGGCAAAGCAGACACTGCCAGAGACTGGCTTGCTCACCTGACTGGCTGTCACCAAGGAAGAAGCTTTGGTGGTCCTGACTGCCTGGAGCCTGTCGGGGTGATGACTGGAGACCCCCATCTGCCTTGTGGGGAACAAGAGCATCAAGTAACAGGGACCAAAGCTGGGACAGGGCCCCTTTGTTGTCCCTCATCCCCTTGTGACAACTAGGTGAGAAAATGGTGACAGGTGGCTGGGCTCTCTGATAATGCTCCAGGCAGCTTCCTGAAGGCTGTGGGTGGGCAGGAGATAACCCGTCTTGGAGACATGCAGATCCCCACACAGTCTTGGGAAATGCTGTTTTGAGCATCAAGATTGCAGTGCGGGGGGTGGGCAGACAGGGGAGATGCTCTTCCAGCCCTCCCTTCCCTGAATGCCCTGGTGCTCCTGCCCTCAGCGTGGGCCAGTGGGGAGTCTTCTTTGAGGAGACTGGTCTGAAACCCCCAGTCCATTCAGGAGGTGCCCTCAGCAGCACCCTTGGTAGCTCACCCTTCTGTAACCCCCAGTTAGGAGCCACCCAGGGGGCTGCAGATGCCCACAAAGACCACATCACTCTTGCTCTGGTGTCTAGCCACATGGGAAGGGGAGACACTGGTGGGGGGATAACAGTAAAGGGCACAGGGTGCAGAGGGCTGTCTATAGTAAGAAAATCTGTCTCAGCACTCCATTCTCCATCCTGGGTGTGGGGGGCCTGGTCCAGCAGAGACCCTCCTTTTGAGGCTGCGGGGTCATGTTGGAAGAAAGGAGGGGTCAGAGCCAGGGCCACAGCCACTGTTGCCCCTGCTAAGCGTGCCTGCCACCTCCTTCCCACTGGCTGATTCCAGACCCCCTCCTCCATGCAGCCTCGTCTGGGCTTCTATTATGTGCTGCCTGTCCCATTCCTTGGCAACCCTGAGCTCCACAGAAATCTGATCTCCCTGTATACCTCGTGACTTCCTTGGTTATTTAACTGTGTGGCTCTTTGTTTTTCCTGACTTGTTTAATCTCCTCCACTGAGTGGTAAGATTGAGAGGAGAGACAACTCTTTCACTTCTTAACATCCCTGGGCCCTGGCACTGTGAGCCCCTGGATGGCAAACACCCTCCCTGTCAGCTTGCAGGTACCATGGGTGGGAAGAGCCTGGGCTAGGGAGTCACACAAACTTGACTCCACAGTTGGGCTCTGCCATCGACCATATGGCTTACTGTGGGGCTGCATGGCTTTAGTCAATTTATCCTCTCTGGCCCTCAGTTTCCTCATCTGGGAAATGAGGGTAATAACACCATTTGCATGGAGAGGACTAAATGAGACAATGTAAAGGAAGCTCAGCACTTAGCACACAGATGGTGCTCAGCAACTGGTAGCTATCATCATATTTAGCGTTACAAAGGCCATAGTAGCCACAGAAGAAATTATGGTAAAGAACGCAGCATGGGGTTGAAAGAAAAGGAAGTAGTCAGATGGGTGCCCTGAGCCAGGCAGGACATGTTCTCAGCAGGCTGCCTGGGCATTATCTGTTACCAGCGGGCCAAGGGCCACCACCCACCCTGCCCCACCCAGCCCAGACTCACGTCCCGCAAGTTGAAGGTGACTTCCAGCTTACTCCAGAAGCTGTCTGCGAAGGCTGGGTACATGTCCAACACCTCCAGCAGATCTGTCCGCTGGATCTTGTGCAGGTCGCAGTAGGTCAGGGCCCGCACATCTGCACTGGACTTGCCAGGCTGGGCGTGGAGGCTAACAGGCTCCCCAAAGATGTCATTCTTTCCTGCCAGCCAGAGGGATGGGGATCTCTTCAGGGTCTGGCTGCAAGCTCTCCTCTAAGGAGCTTCCCCGAGGGCCCTTGTTCATAACCTCTCTCCCACCTCAGGGATTCTGCCAGGCTGAGGTCTGGAGCTCAGAATCTAGCTCTGGGAACGTGGCTGGAGGTGCTGGCTGGGGATAAGGAGTGTGCACTTACCTTGTCCTCTGAGATCTGCAGCACGTGGGTGCTTCTGCTGTCTCTAACCCTCTCAGGGCCACCCTCTATCAGAATCCCCCTCCTACTTCCACATGCTTTGGCACTGCCCCGCCCCCTGCCCTGGGGGGACAGTGAGCACTAAAGTCTCCATGCTCAACCTCTTCCCCTCTCCTCATCCTGTCTCAGGGACATAAGAGTGCAGGCATCCAGGGCCAGGAGCACCTAGCTCCTCCAGCACAGAGCCTGAGGCTTCTGTTTGTGTTCCCACTTCCCACTGTGGGCCCGGGTGACCAGTATGGCCCTGGCAGAGGAGGCCTGGGGAAGTCACTTACCCTCTTTGGGCCCCAGTGTCCTCATCTCTAAAATGGAAATTATCTGCCTTGACTACCCTCCAGGCTGTCCATAGGAACAGGCGTGACACTTGAGAAAGTACCTTGAGTAGCAAGAGGCACCAGGCAGGTTGATTCAAGGCACTGGTCTTGACAGATGCCACAGGATAGACATGGGCTGATACTTGGGGCAAGTGTCAAGGGTATTGGGCCCTCCTGGTGCCGCGTACTGTGCTGGCCACAGGGCATATACATAAATAAGATGCTGCCCACCCACAAGAAGTCCCTAACGTCCTTGTGAAATAGGCACACAAGCAAAAGCAACTACTTCACAGAATGATCTTTGAGTCTTAAAACAGGGAAGAACCGAGAGTTATGGGGCCACAGAGGAGGGAGGGGCTCGTTGCCTTAGGGGTACTTGGGGGCAGAGAGGAGCAGGGCTTACAGAAGCAGTAAAGTGGGGGCTGGGTTGTGAGAATTGAGAAAGACTGGGTCCCAAGGAGAAAGGCAATCTGGGCAGAAAAAAACAGTGTGTGGTCAGTGGTGTAGTCGGGCGGGAGGGCAGAGAGCCCAGGGCCGGGTGCATTGCTCGCTTTGACATCCAGTCCCTATACCAAGTTCAGCCCCTCCGCCCAGCCCTACCAAACAAGGGTCACTAATGGTTTTTGCAGACAATGATGGATGGAGGCCAGGACATGTCTCCCAAGAGAACAAGCTCTAAGGTCATTCACAGAGGGGGAAACAGGCCTAAAGAGGGAAGGGATTTTCCAGGGTCACATATGAAACCCAGGAGCTTGAAACCTGGGCAACATGATAAAGCGATGGTTTTCCAGTAGATGAAGGATTATGATTTAATGTTCATTTCCACTCAGGACAAAATGAGAAGATTTCACGGCCCTAACTGAAACTTAAATTGGGCTGGCTTCTTAATTATTAATAATAATTATTATCCCTCCCAGTTGGATGACACTTCTAAAGTAGGCTGGCAGTGAGGGAAGTTCTCAGATAGATGTGCTTAAGCTCAGCTGTGAAGGATGACCAGAGTCTGCAAGGCAGGAGTGCAAGGCAGATGCTCCCAGCAGTTGCAGCGTGTGCAAAGGCATGGACATGTAAGAGAGACAGGCAGGTCTAGAGAATGATGAGTAGTTTCATGGCCAGAACCTGAAGTACAGAGGGAGGGAGGGTGGCAGGACTTGAGGTAGCCAGACTGGGGAGAACTGTGCACACAGGGGTTCACTCCTACCCTGTGGGCCGTGGGGAACCACGGGAGCACTTAGAGCAGAAGAGGAGTATGCACAGTCGGCAGAAGTAGGGACAATGAGCCATGTGTGGGACAGAGGGAAATAGGTGGGACTCTATGGCTGCCTGGGTGATGGGGGGCAGGAAGGTCCCTAGCTCAGGTGACAGATGGTTCACAGTAACAGTGATGCCAGCAGAGCTGCCTTTGAGGGCAGGTGATGATTTCAGGGTGAGATACATTGTTTGGTTGGCCTCAGGACGCTAAGGGTGGCCACTCCAGGAAGGAGTGGAATATTCCTAAGGAGAGACTGGGGTTAGGACAGAGTTCTGGGGTGCTTGCGGCACAAATGGAGGCCGAGACCCTGGGAGCAAGGAGCTGGCCGAGGTGAGGGTATAGGGTGAGGAGAAGAGAGACCAGAGCCCCACACTTGGTGAGCACTAGCTGAGGACAGACCAGAGGGAAAGGAGGGGGTCACAGGAGCCTGAGGGGGGCTGCCCAGAGCAGTTGGAGAAGAGCCCTGCCATGGAGACTAAAGGAGGGCAAGGCCACCATCCTGATGAGGGACTGGGGGTGGGCTAAAGTCGACAGTAGCAGAGGAGGGAGGGAGAGGCAAGGAAGATGAGAAAGAGAGACCCCTGTGAGGCCCAGAGAAGTGAAATGACCAAGGTCACACTCACACAGCTGCTAAGTGGCAGAGGTTCATGTGCCCCAAATCCGTCCCCTACCCAGGGGACGTTCATACCCTTCCTCCAAAGTCCAGCTGTCCCTGCAGTTGTGTTGAATGACACCGGAGATCCCCTCCACCCAAGACAAACCCTTGCCCTCTCACTCCGTGCTCCCCAAGAGTGAAAGACGGTAGGAGTTTGTCTGGTCTTCTGGGTCGGACATGTGGCCCTGGACCCCCTGCTTGGCAACTTACCAGCATGATCTCTCTCAGCCTCAACTTCCCTATCAGGAAAATGGACCTATGGCAGAGGTTTGTTTGAAGGATTCAGTGAGCCGAGGATAAAGCTCTCTGTGGCACACGCTCAGCACATGCAGGTTATAAGAGGTGCCACCATCGTCATTAGTAATGGAGTGGTCTAGTCCCACCGCCCCCACTCTCCTCGCCGGACCCACCTAGGATGGCCACGACCACGTCGTCGCGCAGGATCTCGATGGAGCCGCGGGAGATGAAGTAGAGCGTGGAGAGCACGTCGCCGAGGTGCACCAGCGTGTCCCCGGGCGGCGCGTGCGTCGTCTTGAACTTGACGGCAAGCGCCCGCAGGCAGCCCTTGCTGGCGCCGCGGAACGCCGGGCAGTGCTGCAGCAGCGCGCGGTGCAGGTGCAGGCAGATGTCGGCCTGCAAGCACTCGGGGAAACCCTTCAGCACCTGCGAGGCGAAGTGGGCGGGGGTGGGGCTGGGGAAGCAGACAGGGCGGGCTCTGGGGGCGTCCTGAGCCTATGGGACCTTGTATTTCCCCGCGGCATTAGCCAGAGCTGGGACTTGAGCTGGGTCGTCCGTCTCGCCCACTGCAGGGCGGCGGGAGCTCACCGCGTTCATGTCGATGCCGTTGGTATAGGACCAGGCGTGTTGGAAGTACTCTTCCAGGCGTTGCCGCAGCGGGTTGGGGATCTGGTGGAAGCGGATGAACTCCTTGACACGCAGCATCTGTGTGTGGTAGCGCGCGGTGCCTGAGTACAAGCGCTGGATGATGGCGGACACGTTGCCAAAGATGCTGGCATACATGAGGGCTGGGGCGGGATAGTGAGGGTGCGGGGGGGTGAGCTCCTCTGCATGCCCCAGGCCACACCAGCCCAGGGCCTGCTCCAAGCCTCCCCGTTCCTGGGAGCCCTCTGTCCAGGGCAAAGTCAGAAGTGCCCAGGACAGCACCAGGGCATGCGGGGAACAGAGGCCCATGGGCTTCCTGCCCTCCTCCCTCTGCCCTGTGCCTCTTGGCATCTTCCTGGACCCAAAGGCCAACTTCTGAGAAGGAATTACTAAGGCAATGGAAATTTTTAGTTCAGATTTGTTTTCTCTTTCAGCTGTAAAAATATAATAAAGGGAAAACTCTTGGTCTCTTGTTTTCACCCATTTTTTTTTCTTGTTTTTGTTTTTCTGGATTTTCACATCCCTAAATACTCTGAACATGACAACTTAATCTACGTGTAAAATTCCACACTGCCTCTTGTGTTCCTAGACCAGGCGTCTAGGGAGGCAGGCAGCACAGTGCAGGGCCTGAGAGCACACAGCCCTGGGAACTGCCCCCTGGACTAGAACTGGGTCTCCGTGTTTCCCCAGGCAAGTTAGGACCTTTGCTTTCTTGGTCTGTAAACTGGGCCCATAATACAGCTCTCATGGGGGTAGTCACGGGAATGAAATATGGGCCTTTGATTAGCACTTAGAAAAGTGCCTGGCAGCTCTGGCTTCATAGGCATGCGACCCGTGCTAAGAAGGGCCCTGCATTTGGTTTATTCTGTGCTCTCACCATCTTTGAGATTCTTAATATTTTTTAAACAAAGGGCTCTACATTTTTATTTTGCAATGGGCCCTGCAAATGATGAAGCTGGTACCGGTTCCTGGCACATAGCAAGGGCTGTCCAGGTGTTAAATTCTCTATGTAGTTGGTGTGTACAGGCAATATTTCATCGTGCTGTATGCTTAGGATCTGCCCATCACACACATTGTTACTGTGTTCTGCGATGTCTCCTACAAAACTAAAACCAAATTCTGTGGGAAAGGCCAGGGGCATGAGGTAGCACTCACAGCCGATGAGCATGACACAGATGGAGAAGACCTTCTCTGAGTTGGTGTTGGGGGAGACGTTGCCGAAGCCTACGCTGGTGAGGCTGCTGAAGGTGAAGTAGAGGGCAGTGACATACTTGTCCTGCACTGAGGGGCCCGAGGCCGGGTCACTGCCATTGTAGCGCTTGCCAAGCTGCTCGCCCAGGCTGTCCAGCCAGCCTATCTTGGGCTCCAGGTAGGGCCGCTCCACGTTGCCGATGGCATACCAAATGCAGGCCAGCCAGTGCGCGATGAGCGCAAAGGTGCACATGAGCAGGAAGAGCACAGCTGCCCCATACTCAGAGTAGCGGTCCAGCTTCCTGGCCACGCGTACCAGCCGCAGCAGCCTTGCTGTCTTCAGCAGCCCGATCAGGGTCGTGGTCTGCAAAGGCAGGGAGGTCGCCAGGCGGCAGGTGGTCAGCCCTTGAAAGGCTGCACTCAGGACCATATTTGTTTACTTAGGCATATGGTCACACAGTCACTCAACAAACACTCATGAAGAACCGGCTCTGGGCCAGGCTCTTGGCAGCGGGGTACAGCGTGGAACCTTAAAGAGCTCTCAGCCTAAAGCTCGAGATCAGTGTTATGGTTACTAGGACAGAAATCTAGGGAGAGCTTAGGAAGCTAAGGAAGGGGAGGAAGGGGAGGTCAAGTCTGTAGGAGCAGAGCAGGGAGGCTACATAGAGGAGGTGACACATGAGCTGAGTCTTGAGATGAGGCTGGGCCTCCAGGCAGATAGGAGGGAGAGGGAAAGGGCACTCCAGGCTCAGGGAGCAGCATGCGCAAAAGCCTGGGAGGTGTGAAATGGCACAGTCCACATGGGAACCAAGTGTGGCGCTACAGCCTGCAGCTTGGTGAGGAAGCTGGCGGAGTAGAGAGAAATGAGCCTGGAAGATGGGCAGGGGCTGCTCCTGTGGGCCTGAACGTCCATAAAGAGCTTAGCTTTTATCCCAAGCCACTGGGGAGCCATTTCTGGTTGTGAGGACAGGGTCATATAAGTAGCAGGTTCACACAAGTGATCTGAAACTCTCTTTGGCTTCTGTGTGGAGGGGGGCGAGGCTGGCAGGTGTGGGGCTGGGGTGGGCGTGGGTAAGAAGGCCACTCAGTGTCTAGTCAAGGGAAATGGGGATGGAGAGGAGGGAAGAGGACTTGGGAATAGATTTTCTGGGAGTGGGTGGGCATGGGAGCAGGGAATCATAAGGGACAGCCCCTGCTGTAAAAGCTGGGAGGTGACCTGTGGGGAGAGGAGCACAGAAGGTAGAGCTGTCTGGACTGGAAAGCTGATCCCAAAGAGGTGGTGCAGAAGGACACGGTGAGACTAGAAGCTTTAAGAAAAGCATGAAAATGCCCTCACAATAGCTATGGGAAGTGGACTTGGCACACTGGAGGGGCTCAGGTGTGAGAAGGGGTCAGGCTGCATTAAGGAACAGCTTGTATGAGGGGCTGGAACTACAGGAATGTCCATCCCAGAAGGGGCAGAATTCTGGAGCACAGGGAGGCCACCTAGGCCCGGGGCATAGCCTTGGCCAATCCTTCTCCAGCTGCAGGAGCTGACCCAGAGGGGGATCGCTCACCTCATCAGAGCCAGTGCGGAAGATGAGCAGGTCGAAGGGGATGGCTGCCACCACGTCAATGAGGAACCAGCCCTTGAAGTAGTGGACGGCGATGCGGCGAGGGTGGCTGACCACTTCGTCGTTGGTGTTGACGTAGGTGGTGCGGAAGTTGATGACAATGTCCACGACAAACATGATGTCCACGATGAGGTCCACCACAGTAAGTGGACTGCAGGTGTAGCTGCAGTCCCCACGCTGAGACTCATCCTGGTCGCTAAGCAGGAAGGCAGCTGAGTAGGGCGTGAAGACGGCCGTGTAGATGACCAGCAGCAGGATGAGCCAGTCCCACACGGCCTTGAAGGGGCTGTAGTGCAGGAGGGTCCCACGGTGGATGCGCGGTGCCTGCAGCTTGTATTCGGGCAGCACATCTGCACCCAGGGACAGGACCTAGGGTGGGGCCATGGAGTGGTCGGCGGGGCAGCCACCGCAGGTGAGATGAGTCAGGGAGAGGTGAAGACGTGGGGTGATGCCTAGGAAGGCCCCGTGGAGCCTGGACCAGTGCAGGCTTCCCTTGGGGCCAACTCTCAGAACTTTCCATGGAAAGATTCAGATTTGGGTGTGAAGCTAATCTGGGGCCTCCACAAGGCTCCACCAGGGAGCCTCGACTATTTCTCATACGTCCTAGGGGGGTTCAATTGTTACATTCAGCTGAGCCCTCTCCACTCCACCCTCACACCCTCAAGGCCTAGCACAGCCCCGTGTGCCCTGCCCTGCAGGCCAAACCTGGGTGACCTTCTCGGTGACATTCTGGGTCCTCTCCACCACCTTGTGGGGCGCGATGATCTCAATCTCTGTGGTGGAACCTGAGCGGTGCTTCTCCAGGTTGAACTCCACGAAATTGAGCGTGAATTGTGGAATTTGGCTGATGGTCCTGTACTTGACCCTGCTCGTGCCAGGCCCCTGTGTACCCGGCCTGCCGTGAGAACCCTCTGAAAGCAGGGCCAGGGTCAGAGCAGCCAGGCCTAGGGACCAGCTGCTCTGTCTGGTGCCCCCACTCATCCCTCCCTCCAACACCTGTACCCCACCTCACCAGAGCCCAGGAAGCTCGGAGACAGCAGGCGCTGGGACAGGCTGCGGCTCCCGCTCTTGGCCAGGAGTTGGGCCAGGTCCTCGAAGTTGAGGATGAACATGATGACGGCTCCATCCTCATTCTTCACAGGCACCACGTCCACCAGGCAGCGAAAGCTGGAGGCTGCAAACACCATGGCTGGGTGGGGGGTGGTCACTGAGGGGGTCCTCTCTTACAGGAGCCTGGCCAGGGGAAGCCAGGGAGGGGGCTGGGTAAAAGTCAAATTAAAGGCAGCCACAGGGTGAGGAGGCCTGAACAGAGGGTTGGTGATGCTACAGAGCAGAGGTGGGAACAGCAGCTAAGCTGCTCATTAGGAGATAATGTAGCATCAGGTCCAAGTCCATGCTCAGCCCTCAGCTCAGGGCTTAACCTTGAGGTTTGCTTCTGCTGTAATTAAAGCAGAGCAGATGGGGGTGGATTAAGTGTGGGGCAGCGGGGGGTGGGGGGACGGGGGCGGGAGGTGGTCAGGCATTCTACCCCATGAAGCTCTGGCTGGGCCTGGGTTCAGCTCCCATGTTCCCATCCCACAAAGCTGACACACTACGAAGGACCTCATCGCTGACAATACACTAATTGCTGGGCACTGAGCCAGTTGCCATATGAGGCCTCAGTCTCCATGATGGAGCCCAGTGGGTCACTGTGGGTGGGAAGCAGAGACCCCCATTTTGCAGATGGGAGCCTAGGTTCTGAGAAACTGACTTGCTGGGGCTGGGAGGGGACATGGAACAGTGATCCCTGAGTTCTCAGTACACAACAGCTTGGAGAGGGGAAGGGGCTTGTCTAGCATGGCGATGCTAGAGTGACGGCCAGGCTGCTGCTCCAGGCCTGGAAGGGGAGCAGGGTTTCAAGGCAGATGCGCTGGGACTGGGGAGCAGGGGCGTCAGTGGCCTGGGGTCTGGAGAAGAAGAGAAATGGCAGTGTGGGGACAGGACAGGCCTCCCCCTGCCACTCTCTGCACCCTTTTGGGCAGCCCAGATCCAGCTGTTTGCCTTGCTGTTCCTCTCATTCTGCTTGCCACAGGGTCTTGTTCCCCTGCTGCCACGGGTGGACAGAATAAAATAGGCTAAAATTGCCTTTGGGTTGGGTGAGTGGGTGAGCCCCCTCTCCATGGTATCTGGTGGTCTCATGTCCCTCAAATCAAACCACTGGTGGGTGTCACACCCAAAGCAGAATCCTAAGGGGCAGGGGCCTCAGGTAAATGTGCAAACCAGAAGACGGAGCTGCCCAGGCTTCGGTCTGCCTCGTTTGCCAGCAGCCAGCACCTGTCCCAGGTGTTGTTTGTTGATTGAGTGAATGAGTATGTACGTAAATGTGAGACAGTGGAGGTCTGCTGGCAGGAATGTTGCTCCTTTGGGGTCTACTGGAGTCACTCTTCCCCAACTTCCCATTTAATGCTCACTTCCCTAGGTGTCTCTTTGCAGCCGTCAGTCCTGGGGTGCAGCTGAGCTGTCTCCATCTTCCCTCCCACGTTCCTCCCTGGGAGCAGGAATCTCCTGGATCAGATTCCTGGACTTCCAGGCACCAGGCAGCCATCTGCCAGCTGCTGTACTGAGCCCCAGGGGAGACATCCACACTGAGAAGAGGCCACCCATCTGCTTCTGTGACCCACTCCCGGGTTCACAGTGCTGTAGGCTTGCCTCCTGGGCCAGAACCTGGCACGCTTGTCAACCTGGAGCATGGCAAGGCATGGGCACTGGGATCCAGCCAGGAAGCCTCCTTGGCCAGCAGCCTAAGACAATGCCCCAAAGGTCAGACTATCTCCTCATGCCCTCTGGCATTGCAGAGATCTGGCCTGGCAGGGGGCAGGGAGAGGGCATAGCTAGGCAGAAGGGCAGGGCCTCCAGGCTCTCTACGCTGCTGGGAGCAGCCAAGGCCCATTCTTTGAGTGGCTGTGCCCATCCACTGATGTTATCTTTGGAAAACTGAAGCTGAGAGTGGACTGAAGACCAGCCATCATAGCAGTGAGGCCTGGAGGGGGGCCATAGGTAGCACCCCATGCCTGACCTTCATGCTTGCTTCCCATGGGGTGTGCAGAGAGAGGAGGCTATAAGGGTTTGGATGAGTTCAGAGCATTCTTTCCACCCATCCCTAGACTGTCCTTGCTCATGAATAACTGTGTCTGGGTGATCAGAAGTTGGTGTGTTGTCCTGGGTTGTGCCCAGGAGTGGTGGTGTTCATGTGCCCTTGCCTTGTTCCTAGAGGAAAGGCCACAGTCTCTGTCTCATACTCCCTTTCAGGGGCTCCTCCTACCACCCACCTCCCTGACCAACAGCAGCAGTTTCGTCTGACACACACACACACACACACACACACACACACACACACCACCCTTCAGCTCTTCTCCGCCTCTTGGATGTGCCCTTTCCTTCACATTCGCTTCGTTCCTGTGTTCTCCTCTGCCTTCTGGCCCTTGCACGTCCTCTCCACAGCCTCCCTGTCATCTAGTATTTCCATCTCTTTATGTACATCACATCCAGGACTGTGGTGAGGCTTCAGGAAGGAGCTGGTGCTACAAAACCCTGCCACTAAGACAGGGGCTATTCCTACCTGCTCCCCTGCTTGGTATTTCCAGCACTCATGAGGGCCCTGCCCTCGTCACTTGGAGCAGAAGACTGGAGGAGCCCCAGGCTTCCTCTAGTCTGGCTTAAGGACTCGGGGACCTGGCAAAGCTGGGCAGGGCTGGTGCCCAGTGGAGGTAAGGGTAGGGGTAGGGGAGATCCAAGGGCTTCCCATCTCTTCCTCTAGACTCTCATTGGTTCTAGCCTTGTGGCCAACCTATCCCTCCTTATCTGTTAGGTCCATACTCTTCTTATAAAGGCAGATGGAGGAAGAGCCAATTTCTTAGGGGTCTCAGAGCCCTGTGTCATGGGGTGATTTTTGTTGAGTGCCCTGGCCTCTTTGAGCCCAGCATTATTCAGCTGCACAATGTGGAGATATACGGATACAGATCTTGCCCTTTGACTTGAAGAACTGTCAGTGGATTACTCTTTTAGAGGAGAATAGAATTATAAATAAAGCGGCTAGAATTCTGTTCAGTTTCCTACCTCCTTGGAATCGGGGGGAATGGGACAGAGGAGATATTAACCTGAGATGGGAGGAAATTAGCATTAGGATGCACCTCAGCAGGATTGTAAGAGGTATATTAATATGATTTTTTAAAAAAAGGTCATGTGGTCTGAATGGACCATGAGGTGAACACAAATTATCTGAAAACCACATCCTTCCCTTAGCATAATGTAAGCTGGGAAGCTCCCATTTCTGGGCTTCTTTTTCAGGCCAATTTCAGGCAGGTCTAGGCAGTTAAAGGCTTGGTCTATAGGACAGGGAAGGGCTCGTGGTAGGGATGGGGGTAGACAGGATTTGGGGGCATCAGGAATGTGGGTAATTTTCCATTTTCACCTAGGGTCAGCATCCCAGACTAGGTTGTCAGGGTCCAGTCTGAGAGCTGGAAGGCCCCAGCAGGACTCTGAAGACCTGAGTCCTGATCTCAGAGGGCCAAGGCCTGGCCTTGACCTCTGCCCCCTGCCCAGTCAAATACAGGCTGCTAAGGAGACTGTAAGAATCCTGATCTGATATCTTCAGGAGTCTGGAATCAGACTCCTCTGGGCCCAGGTAGAGCTCAGGGTCAAGGAGAGGAACAAAGAAAGACCTGGAATTCCCTCTCATTTCCTACTGTCCCACCCTGCTCCCCCAGAACCCCTCTGACTGTCACCTCCTCCCTGCAATGATATGAGGAGAAGTCACAGCTTTTTAAAGTACTCTGACTTCATTAACCCTGTGAGTGCCACCACACTAAGCCAGATTCTTCCTACTCCCCTTATCTCTACCTCTGCATTCACTTGGGTGGTAGCAGCAGGAGACAGCCACAGGGACAGCCAGGACCTGCCCAAGAAGCACCCCAGAAGCCTTTATACACACACACACACACTCACACACATGTTTATGTTCACACTTACACCCATGCTCCCACACACACCCAGCCCTTGGACCTCAAGCTTCAGAGTCACTCAGTCCAATCCAGAGGTGCCTGACCTCCATCTTCACCCAGATGGCCCCTCAAGCCTGTTTTCCCTGGAGAGGCCTGTTCTGGGGCTTCCTTTCCCAAAAGTCCTGCCTCTGAGCACAGAGGCAGTAGGGGTCCTTTCTCCCCTCTTAGGATTACTTGGAACAGAGATATCTCTAGGGAAGAACCTGGAGATTAGGGCTCTGACCCTAGGTTGGACCCCAGCAGTAGGGTGCTGGGCAAGTCCCTTCTTTTTCTTAAGCCTCGGTTTCCTCATCCATAAAATGAAAGGATTCATCTAAGTCAGTGGTTCCTAAACTTGGTAGAAAATCCAAACCACCAGGGAGATTTTTCCAAATATACCTGTTTGGGCCTCACCTCACACCTCTGAGTCATCCTTTCTCTAGGAAAGTTGTGTTTTGGAAAACAAGCTCCAGGTAATTTCAAAGGGACTTTCAGGATACTAGTTCCTACCCATCTCCCTCCATGCCTCATCCAGTAGAGAATTAGAGGTCCTGGCAGGGAGTGTCTCAAAGGCCTGCAGAAGTCTTGATCATCAGCCCCTGCCCTATGCTTCTGTTCTGCTTGCAGTAAATTTGGGCTGGCGTGACATCCCAGACTGGATGAACCTCCAGGTCAGGCCAAACTCCAGACCCTCTCTCCCCAAGGAGCCAGGGCTGGGTGAGCCAGACCCACCCCTCTCTCCCATCCAGCAGCCCCCATGCTTTGCTTGGCCACAGAGGCCTTGATTCCTCCCCTAATCCCCAGAGCAGACAGAGATGAGGAAAGGTTAATTTCCGTCCCAGTTGCCTGACAGCTGGGGCTGATAATGACTGAGTGGACAGTCAGGAGGCTGGGGACATCGGAGAGGGATGGTGGAGCGGGAGGCCCTGCCTGGAGTTGGGACTCAGCCTGGTGTCTAGTTTCTGAAAAGGACCTCTCAAGGCATCACATCCAATGCCTATCACTTCCTGTACAGATGAGGAAACTGAGGCCCAGAGAAGAAGCAGGATGTATCCAGGTCCTTGGTCCCAGGGGATCAGTGGCTTCCCCATGGTCACCTGGTAGTACAAGAGAGGGGTCAAAAACTTGTGGCTTGAGGGTGTCTCACCATCCTTTCGGTAGTAGAGGATGTCCACCTTGCACTCCTCAGCCCCCAGCAGGGCCTGCGCCAGGCGGGACATGGCACTGCGGTGGGTGTTGGGGCCTGTGAGGAAGTCGCAGGTGCATGGGCGCTGCATCACCTCCATTCGGGAATAGCCAAAGAGTTCACAGAAGCCATCATTGCAGTAAATGATGGCGCAATTCTCCATCTGGGCATTGGCGATCAGGAACTTTCGACCTGGGTGGGAGGGGCGAGGGGAAGGATTGGGTGGCAGGGAGGGAAAGATTATAGGGACTCCTGGCAGCAATGAGGGGTGTCTACATGACGGAGCAGAGCAGTGACCATAATGAGGGAGGGGGTGGTCAGGTCTGGGGAGGATGGGAAAACCAAGGAGGCCAGAGTCATGGGGGAAGGTCATGGGACTCCTGAGAGTTAATAGAGGGGTGGTCAGGAGAGGGGAGCAGGACAGTGACCAGAGAAGTGAGGGAAGGGAAGTCAGTCCTGGGCATTGTGGGAAGACCAAGGTAATAATGGGATCAGTGAAGTGGGAAGGAGGCCTAAGGCTTCCTGGAGACAGTAGAGAGGCTCAGGAGGAAGAAGCAGGGATGTGACCTGGGAGTCAGGCCTGGGGTGAGCCCCTAGACCTAGAAAGACCAGGGTGGTCAGGGTCAGGAGGTGAAAAGGAGAAAGTCAAGGAAACCTCAGGTGCCTGTGTGTGTGTGTGTGTGTGTGTGTGTGTGTGTGTGAGAGAGAGAGAGAGAGAGAGAGAGAGAGAGAAAGAGAGAGAGAGAGAGAGAGAGAGAAGAAGGGGAAGCTGAGCAGTGACAGAAGGGGAGGTCAAGGCTTGGGGGACAAGAAAACACATCAGTGGAGGAGGGAGGGGCTATGCTCCGACACTTGTGCTCCAGAACAGAAGAGGGCAGGCATTTGAGGTAAGTGGGGCCCGCTGGAGAAGAAGGTGTTCAGGGACATTAAAGCGAAGAATTTTGCATTCAGCATCCGGTAACCTCCACCCTGCTCCTTTCGAAGTTAGCTTAGGTGTCCGACTATTGCTGCCACGGAACTAGGGCTCCAGATCATCCCCCCACCCCAACGCAGACACTCACTCTGGCCCTCGAACTTGCGGATGATGGTGTCCAGATAAGTGTTTTGGGGCGCGACGTGGCCCCTGCGGACTGGCATTTTCCGGCCGCGGCCCTGCCCGGAGCCACCAGCGTCCCGGCTCCCTGCGTCTCTGCTTTCCTCGGGTTCAGCGGCGTCTGGCTCTGGGGGGGAGCCGCCCCCGGGCAGGGCCGCGGGGCTCCGTGCCCTTCCCGCCCTCCTGCGTCTACCGTCCGCTTCCCTCCCGGGCCCTCCTGGGCGGCCGCTCGTCGCGCCTCCTCCCCTCCGAGCCCGCCCGGGAGCTGTCCGCGCCACGGTGCTGAAGGAAGCCGAGCAGAGGCGGCGGGGCGGGGTCCGCGGGGCGGGGGCAACTTCTCCAGGACTCGACGGGGCAGGGGCGGGGCCATGACTCCTAGGGGGCGGAGCTGGGCGGGAGCCCCGCGGCAGGAACGGGGCCGGGCTTCTTTGTGGAGCTTCTGCTCTCAGCCCCTCTAGGACTTTCTCGTGACACCGAAAGGCATTTTGGACATTGCCTCTCAGGCAGGGGAAGGGGCGGGCAAAACAGGTTGTTAGAAGTCTCAGAATCTTCTGTTGAAGATTGTCGCTGGACCTGACCCTGGCAATAGTGCGGTTAGATTCTTGTCCTTGTTGCCAAGTGCCCTCCAGCTGAACCCCAGTGCCCACGCAGAGCTCCTAATGGCAAGCCCATCTAAATTTTAGTCCTGGGAGAATGGGGTAGGAGTACACATAAAAGGTACAAGAAATATGCAATCAGGTGCTTTCTGGAAAGGCCTCAGAGCTCTTAGTATACAGGCATTACTTGAGAGGAGACCAGATTTAAAACCACCTATTAACAAGTGACCGCTGATAAAAGTTTCTGAGTACTGATTGAAAACACACTAGCAGAAAAAGACGGAGTGAGGTTTATTGAAAGAGTCTTCTTAGAAAGGAGAGAGAGAAAAATGGACCACCGTTCACTGAGCATCTCAGCGGGCTTGGAGTTTTGCAGAGGGTCCAATGACCAGTATTGAGCCAGACCCTCGAGGGCAACCATTCAAAGAGGCCGTGCACCTTAGGCAAAGGCCAATGGTATGATTAGTGCAAAGGTTCTGAGCCCGAGACTGGGGAAGGTGAGGTTGGAGGAAAGAGGAACTGATAAAGATCCTCAGATGACATTTTGAACATCTAGATTTAATTGATGGAGAACAAGTTCTTATGTAGTTAGACATGAAAGAAATATTTCGGTGAAACAAACTTTACAAAAGCAGGTGGGGGAGGGAGGATGGACAAGGAAACTCACTCAGTGAGGTTTTGCTGGAGTCCAGGTGAGAGGCTTGGAGCTCTGGGCTGGCTGTGCCTTTGCCACTCAAGATCACAATGCCTGTGGGGGCCTTGTTGGCCTCTGTGGCTGGGGGATGGGAGAGCTGCAAATGTGGACTTCTGTGGGGGGAGGAGCAGAGCTGTCCTGGCTGGGATGTGTGTGGCGGGGGAGCAGGGTGGCTATGAAGAAAATGTGAGGCTATTTTTCATGGGCTCACTGCATGGGGTACTGAGCTCTGAGGAGGGTCTTGGATAGCGGGATGCTCAATCACTCACTCATTTAAATATTTTCCAAGTCCCCACTATGTGCCAAGGTCTGTGCTGACTACAGATGTTACATGGGGACATAGTTCTGATAGCTATCCTGCCCTTATAGAGCTGACAGCTAGTAATGGGGACAAATAAGGACCTTACAGTACAGCAACGTAGGGACAGAGCATCAGACGAGGGTGCTGTGAAGCCTGCAGTTGAGCAGGAAGTGCCTGGGTTCAGCCCAAACTTAGGAAGATCTCTTGAAACCTGGGCAGAGGTAGGGTCCATGAAAAACTCCATCCAGTCCCTCTGTCCCCTGAACCTCTGACTTCTTAACCCAGAAAGAGCCAGTCTCATGTTTTGGCCACCCTCCCACCAGCTCAACTGCAGCCCTGGGGCTCCTCTCTGTGGTTACTAGCTGTGATGCTGCTTCCCCTGAAGACTGCCCTAATCTCTAACAGGCACTGATTTTCAGCTTCCCCAGGAGCCCCTGGGGCCCCAGTCCAAACTCAGTTTGTCCCCATGGCAGGCAGGCCCAGACTGGAAAGAAAGGGCTAGAAGGGGCAAGAGCAGAGGCCTTCCTTCTCTCTTCCCAGGCTTGTCCCTAGAGTCCTCCAACAGCATTCCCTCCCTGTCATCCCCTCCTCCATTGAGTCTGGAAAGGTGTTGTTTGTCCTGTGCTCAATCCCCAGGGCAACAGACCAGGTAGCAGGTGTGTGTGTTGAACAAGGCCATCTCTGGAGTGAAGTGGCTGGAGATGAGCTTTGTTTAAATATTCAAGAAGTCAATCATTCATCAAGCCTGGCTTGGCGCCCAGCTACCCACTGTCTCCATTTGGGAGGGCCTGGACTGGGGCAGGGAGGGCTGTGGGGCATTCTGTGAGCTTCTTGCATCTCAGATGGCTGACAAATAACTTTTGGGGGCTGCATTATGCAGCCCAACACAGGGCAGGCCAGAGATATAGCAGAAATATGTGCTGGTCAGTATATAGAGTACAGTGCCCATGAACTGGGTGCCAATGATTTGTACAGGAATGTCTGGTTCTACTCAAATACATTTTACAAGGGGATCAGAACAGTGTCCTGTTTCTAACCAGTGCAGACATTCCTTGGGCACTGCAGTCCCAGTCTAGCTCCACAGTTGGGCGCCTGAAGAAAACCGGCTGTGTGAAGAATTCGTTCTGGGCATGAATTGGGGTGCAGGTTGTTTTGGAGGGACACAGACACTGGGTCACTAAAACCATGGTCCCCAAGTTCTAGGGGAAAGAGGTTGATCTGTAACCAAGGGCATACATGGAATGCATGGAACCGCATGGAGTCACAGGGTCCATCACCTGTGCACGTGGACTTGCACACACGAGCTCGCACACACGGTTACAACTGCCCATATACCCAGATCTGCTGCACCAGTTGCAGATGGGCACTACGCATGCAAGCTGTCCCCTCCCTAGTTGCCCCCAACCCTCTCTGGCTGGGCCATCCCCTTCCTGCCTCCCAGCCTCCGCAGTTGCACTGGTGTCTAGTCCCAGCTCCAACATTTAGCGCTCACCCATGGAGGCATCGTGCTGTGTGAAGGTCAGATGGTCAGGCTGCTTGAGAGCAGCAGCAGGACCAGGCAGAGACCCAGCAGAATCCACCGTCTTTTGGCAACCTGGCGGGTCTTCATGGTTTGCCCAGGAAGTAGACATGGCGGGTGTCTCGAGTGGATTTGTGTTCTGTGCACTGGTGTTCTGGGCCAGTGACCTTTTTTCCAGGGAGTACAGCCTTCTGGCCAACTGTAGGGTCACCAGGATCATAACAAAGTTCAAGGTCAGCTACGCCCACTGCCTGAATTTGGCCTGGTCAGTGTCTAGCTCCAGACTCAGGGATTTCACCTGTCTTTGTCTTTTTCTGTGGAAGACATGGGAGTCTTACAGAGCAGATGGAACTGGAAAGAGGGCCCTGAGTTGCCCTGTGGCCATCAGAGAGGATCTGACTGCCACTGAACTTTTCCCTAAACCTCAGAATGAAGCCACAGGTGAGGGCATTGCCCTGGAAGGGGGTTGGGAAAGAGAAGCAGAAGGAAGAGAAGCAGATGGGTATAGATAGGGCCAGACGCCCCTATGGTGTCTAGCAGTGACCTCGTGCAGGAGTCAGGAGGCAAGATGCCACTGCGTGCTCAGATGCCAGCCTGGCAGTCTAGCTGGACAGCGTACAAGGAAGCAACTGGGTCATGGGCAGGGATGTGAGCTGTGGTCTTGGCTGAGGCTGCAGCAGATGCACAGAGGGTCACACAGCATCAGTGCTGTGCTCATTCAAGCTGGGTCATAGAAGGGCTAGGGGTTAAGCCAGGGTTGGGGTAGGGGCTGGTCTAGGGCAGGCTAGGATAGGGCTTGGGTTGGACAAGAGCTGGGACCAGAGTCAGATTATCAAACCTTTAAAGGAACAGCTGAAGTCTGGCCAGCCCAGGATCTCACCCTGGCACACGTTTTTGGTGACCAGCCAGTACAGGAGGGGCTTGAAGTAGGTCATAAGGGCCTTTGCAGACGCCTTGGTCTGCCTGGCTATCTTCTGCAGGACCTCTAGCAGAGTTTGCTTGAACCCAGCTTCAGGATGTCCCTGGAAGGGTAGGTACAGCTGTGAGTCTGTGTGGGGGCATCAATTCTGAGACCCCCTCAGTATGCCCAACTCTGGCCCTGGGGCTTTTGATAGCCAGTCTTTTCCCACAGAGCTTTGAAATAAGACCTACCTGGGTTTGAATTCTGACCCTGTCACTCAGTAGCTACAGGACCTTGGGCAAGTAACCTAACCTTTCTGAACCTCAGTTTCCATATCTATGGGCCATAGTAACAGTACTTTCTCCTAGGGATGTGGTAATGATGAAATAAATACACTGCTGGGAGCATAGCAGACAGGCGATAAATGTTAGCTCTCCACCTGGCACAGAGAAATAAGAATTACTATTATTATTTTTATTACCACTACTGTGATGATTATTATTCTCCTGGACTCAGGCATAAAGTCTTGAGACACTGTTTCCCACGACGGGCACGATATCAGTAGGGAGAGGCAGTTCCTCACCCCCTCTGGTCTCACAGGGAGAGTTTGGGGAGATCAAAGAAATAATGAGTGTGGAATGTGCCCCATGCAGACTGCAGTGCAGTACAAATGTCAGCTCTGTCCTAGGGCTTGGTGGCAGGGGATCAAGCCTTAGGCTTGGCCTGCACACTCATGGTGGAGGTATAGAGTGTGCTGAAGCCAAGGCTCTCGGCTCCTCCACCCCAGGATACCTGAAGGAGGCAGCGATGGGTATTTACTGATCCTTCTCAACTTGTTTTTCAATCTGAGCAGCAGAGAGGTGGGGCCTAGGGGCCTAGAAGTCTGAGTGTGGAGTCTACACTAACAGGGCTCAGGTTCAAGACCCAGTAGTGCTACTTATGGGCTGCGTAACCTCAGGCGATCAACTTAACCTGTCTTAGCCTCAATTTTTTTCATCCACAAAGTGGGCCCCTGAATACCTGTCTTTCATTGCGTTGAGGATTAAGTCACATAATGGAGGGAAAAGAGAGCTTTGTCGCTTGTCTTTGTCAAAGACTCATACACATCTCTGGGGAAAGAATGAGGTGGAGAAACTAAAGGTCAGTGGATCCTTGGCAGAAACCACCAGGGAAGAAACGCAGTTCAGACCCAAGAAAAATGGAGAAGAAAACTCATCCAGTTAAAAGAAAAAAGCAGAAACCCACAACTAACTTTAGGCAAAAGGATTTCATCAGGTGTCAGGTCCTAGAAAAAAAGGAAGGACCTTGTAGGGGAAACATTTCAACCACTGAGAATCTGTCTATTTAGAAAGTCCTTTTGGGGGGCGGGACAGGACAAGGGGTCTGATCCAAAGCCCAGCTGATGGCCCATGTGGGCAGCACGTGAGACTTATAAAGCCTCGCTCATAATGCATAAGACTCACGTGAGACTTACAATTGGGTGCTGCCTGGAGCTCTCAACTCCAAGGTGGCAGCAACGGGCCCCATGGACAAGGTCAGGTCCACCCTGGCTGGCTGGATTAGGCAGGGGGACTTTGGGAACTTGAATCAAGTCCACTTAGACTTTCTATTCCCAGTAGAACCAGTCCAGAGACTGACTCAGGCAATTACATTTAGGAAGATGAGTCAAAAGTAGAAAAATCAAGTTTTAAGATATATTAGGCAAAAAAAAAAGCAGCCAAGAATCTTGCCTTAACCCTTCTCCCATGCAAACACTCACCTACCCCTCCCCTCCACAGCCCAATTTCACTCTGCTATTATCTCACCTCCTCAGAGCTCCTGCCATCCCTCCTTCTCAGAGACCTCTCCTCTGCCCTCCGCCCAGAAAACGGTGTTCAAAGCCCTAAACCTGGAACTCAGGGCCTTGCTTGGGCAGTGCTCTGGACAGGATGCGTGAGGACTGGTGAGCAGTGATGAGCAATAGTGGTAAGGTCTCTGCACACTTTGGTGCCAAGTCCGCCCCCTGGGAGCCTTGTGTGCCTGGTATGCGGGCAGGGAGGAAGGGCAGAGGGAAGTGGTGAGTGTGACTGAGTCAAAAGTCCCACCAATCAAGCGGGATGAAGGCTCAGAGTTAAAAGTGAGTTGATGTATCGAAAACAAATGTCTGCTATTTCTTGCATTCCTGCATTGGGGGACAGAGATCCCTCCTTGGTCACCCAGCATGAGCCCCTTGTCCTTTTTGCGTGTTCACCAAAGCCCTTTCCTATGGCACTAACCCCTTTCTTTTTCCTTTTCTTTCTTTCTTTTTTTTTTTTTTTTAGATTTCATTTATTTATTTTTAGAGAAGGGAAGGGGGAGAGAAAGAGACGGAGAGAAACAACAACATGAGAAACATTGATCTGTTGCCTCTCGCACATGCCGCAACCAGGGACTGAAATGGGGACCCCTTGCCCTTTGGGACAACACCCAATCAACTGAGCCATATCAGTCAGGGGTCCTTTCTTGTGTTATGATCATTGATTCATCCTGTGGCCCATTGCCCCCTGCTGGATGCAGGGCGGGCTGGTAGGCAAGTGCACAAGTAAAGGCTTGCTGAATGAATAAATGGTGGGCAGGCAGAGACATGGCTCCTTATGTTCTTGCATTCAGAAAAGCCCCAACCTGGAAGTTGACTAGAAAAAACCCTTGTAGTAGGAAAAGATGGAAAAGCAAATAGCCCAGGGATACAACGGACAGACAAAGTGAAGCCCTCCCTGGGAGCAAAGCCAGGGGATCAGTCCTGCAGCTCCAGCTGTCTTAGTGGCTACTGACAAGCTGCATGGTGGGAATCACATATATGCTCATCATATTTGCAAAGGATACTAATCCTCTGGAAGAGAGAAATAAAACTCAAGATGACCTCGACCAATTGGGGAAATGGACCTAGGACATCAGTTGAAATTCAATGGGGAAAAGATCATGTCAGTAGTTGGAGTGCTGGTCTTGAAACCAATAGACCTAGGTTTAACCTCACCAGATATGTATTCTTTGACACTGTATTCTGGAGTCAATTTGGGGCTCAGAGCATGACTTTGCCACATGCTGGGTGAGTGACATGCAATCACGTTACCTCTCTTGGCTTCAGTCTTATCATTTGTGAAATGCGGATAATAACATCCACTCCGCCAAGGTATGAGCTTCTACCACGAAACCCCGTAAGAGCGCTCATTAGTGAGCCTAGCCCAGAGTAGTCAATGCTTCCCACCATCCGGGCAGCGTCCTGCCCTCCTGCTCCCCCCACCCCACCTGAAGCTTGTTTCAGGACCAAAAACCAACCCCATAGAGGCAGGAATGGAAAGACTGGGCTAGGTACCAGAGCAGGAAAGAAGACTAGAGGGAGGGGGCCAAAGTGGACCACAAGCTGACCAGAGAACATGTCAAGAGGTTGATGAGAAAGCAACCTAGATCAGCTGGGGATCCGGATCCAAGCACCTCCAAGAAAAGGTGAGAAAGGCAGAGTGCACCCAAAGGTGCACCAAAGGCTGCCGAGAGGATGGGCATGCATCTTGCAAGCAAAGAATAAGGAGGTTCAGATAGAAGACTGAAGGCTGAGGCAGGACTCTCTAGACTCCATCTGGGACAGTTTGATTTATTGGCATATGTGAGAGAGTGTGTTTGTGTGAGAGTATGTGTGAGCATGTGTATGAGAGTGAGTGTGTACATGTGTGTACCTGTGTGTGTGCATGTGTACGGGTTAGCAGGAAGGGCTAAACCATCTCTCTGACAAGGAGGGGCTACAAGAGAGGAAATGGCCTTTGGTCACTGTAGAAGATACTACAGTCGGACTTGAGGAAGAACTTCCATTAGTATATAAGCTCTGTTCATGGTGTCTAGGGTGCCAGGTGAGGAGAAGGGGCCCAGGGAAGGCTTCAGCAGGAAGGGAGGGGAGCTAAGAACAAAGGAGGGGTGCGAGGACTCACCCCAGGAGCTTCCCAGCCATCTTAGAGTTACAGATGTCACACCGGTGCAAGGGATCCATGTGGCCTGAGGCCTTACACAGCACTTTGTGAACTGGACCTGGAGCACAGGCTGAGGAAGTACCTGGACAGAGGAGCATGAGGGCAGGCTGGTGAGTGGGTATCAGAGGAGGGAAGCCCAGAGCCACTTGGAGCTGGTCAGCTCTGATACACAGTGACCATGAGGCCCCGGACAGCAGGTGCAGCCCGGGTCGGGGCTCCTCAGGCCAGGTTCCACCGCAGGCTGGCCCTCAGCTATGGCAAGGCCTCTCCTCCTTGGCCTCTGAACCAACCCTTGCCCCCCTCTTTCCTGCCCTCCTCTCGGGGATAGCAGAGGTGCTTTCAAAGATGCCCATCAGCTCTGCCCTCCACATAGAATCTGGTGCAAAAGCCCAAAGGATTCCAGCTCTTGGCCCTCTGAAGGCTGTGCAACCTGATGGTAGGAGGTGGGGGGGTGTGTGTGGAGGCGGGAGCATCTGGATCTAGGGACTTCCTGGAAGTCCTCAGCCTGGTTCCCATGCCCCAAGCCACAACTCCCAAGCTGGCCGGGCCCAGACCTTTACCGTATTTGGGGCACATTGGCAGACATGTTGATATTGACACCTGGATCAAAGTCATCCTCTGTCTGAGAGATGGAGGGGCCCAGGCCCTGGCACTTCAACCTGGTAGAAAGAGAAAACTGGGGACTTGAGGAAGCCACCTGGCAGAGCCTTTTCATTTTGAAGCACAGCTATCAAAACTGGACCTGGCACGCAGAGGACACTTAATGCATTTTTATTTATTAAATAAGGGAGTTGGAAACACATGGGACTGGGAAACAGAATAAAGTAATAACAGTAGTTAACACTGACTAAGCACTTCCTCTGGGCTAGGGACGCTCAACACTGTCCTGGTCTTGGGGACACAGGAGAGACCAGCTAGGCAAGGTCCCTACTTGCATCCTGATGATGGAGGCCGGTTTAGACCAGTCCACAAGGTTACTTCATCTAGCGAGCAGTGCCAGGAAGAAGACAGTCACATCCCTGTGGCATAACACCACTATTCCAATCCCACGGACGAGACCTGTGAACTGGCAGCAGGACATAGAACCAGTCACTGGCAGATTGCAGTCGCTTTCAGGCTCAGGTCTGGTTTTGCCCCTCTGAGTCATGTGACTGTGCCTAATTGTCACCAAGCCTTGTTATAAAATGGGGGTCTGTAAAATGTGGTTAAAATGACCCATTGTTGGGATGAGACAGAGTCTCCGGAAATACTCACCGTTTATTGGCTCACTAGGGACCTCTGGATCATCCTCTGGGGCTGCCACGGAGTTGGAGGCTCTGCTCCCAGTGGACAGGGTCTGGTTCAAGACCCAGAGCGTTGCCACCCCTCTCCCTCAGCCCCCTGTCTCCATCATCAGGGGGTGGTGGGTGTGTCCACAGAAGAAGGCAAAGGGCCCCTGCAGGAGCCTCAGATAGCTGGTGGGGCATGTGTCCTTGGAGAGGTACAAGGTCAAGACTCCGCCAACCCCACTGGTAAGAGCTGGTCCTGAACTGGGAGCAGAGGTGGGAGGGTAAAAGGATAAAGGGTTGTGTGCCCACTCTGCCCCCCCAGGGCTGCTGTGTGGCTGTGGGGCACTCACCCTTCCTCTGTGAATGACCACGGGCTCTAAAGCTTCAAACAACGCTAAGGGCCTGTGCAGAGCTAGCAGGCTCTTCATAGTCACCCCAAACCCTCATACTGTGGCCGGCAAACTTGAGCTGGTCAGCCTGAGGCCTGATGGAGATGGAAAAGCCCTGGAGGGGTAGGTGTCACCCAGGACAGGCCCATGCCATGGACCCACCTCCAGCAATAGCTCCACCAGCTGGTCGAGGGAACTTCCCACCAGCCTCTGCTTCCTTCCTTCCCCAGAGGAAGCTCTGGCCCTGCCCCACCAACCTCCCTCCTGCCCCAGACACTCTGTCTCCCCACCAGCTGGCCCATCCACTTCTAGGGTGAGAGCATATGACTGGAGACCTGGGGACCCCCTTCATTATTTCCTGGAACTTGTCTTTGGGCAAGGCCACCTTGCCCATGTTCTGCAGCTTACTCAGCATGCGCTTCACAGCCGGGTCCTGGAACCTGGCGCTCTTAAATGGGCAGCCCGGGTGCCAAAGTACAGCATGTGCTGGGGCCTCTCTGCTTCCTTGTGCAGCTGGACAGAGGGTCACCATATTTGTCACGGGGGGTTGGGGGAGGGAGAAAGAGTCCCACATTGAACTCCAGAGCCGTAGCCCCCAACCTCCTCCAAAGCTCACTTGAAGGGTTTAGAATCATCAGATCCCTAAGAGCAACTAGGAGATTTTTATAAAGGGGAAAGCAGCAAGAAGTTCTTGCCCAGAGAACATTTAGTGTCACCAAGAGGCGTGGAGCCTGCAGTCCACTGTGACATATACTTTGAGACTTCTCTCTTTCCTCTAGCTCTGGACAGGGGGCAAAGGTGTGGATCCCCACCCATTCCCCCCTCCCAGGGCCCCTGGGAAGAGCAAGGGGAGAAGGTGCTGGGATGCAAGTGGTACTACACCACCTGCTCCCGATTTTTTTTGGTGATGTTGGTGACATAGTTCCAGGTGGCCTCCATGAACTGGTTTCACACAGTCTGAGCTGTGTGCTCATAAAACTGCAGCAACAACCACCACAGTGTCACTGTGGAGCTTATCTGCAGAGAAGGAGGTGGGCACCGTGCTGTCCTGGGGGCAGCCTGCCCTTGCCTGATCCCATGCCCCTGCGGGTCCCAGCGCTGTTCACCCTCAGTTCTGAGCTGTGGCAAGAGCTGCCCGTAACAGAAGAGCACACGTAGGGCAGGTCCAGAGCGAGTCCATCCTGTGCCCATGACCAGGAGAACAAGAAAGCTGGGTGAGGCCAGAAGTCAGCCACCATCCAGCTCCATGTTGTGACATCAGGGGATAAAGGGGAAGCTAAGGAATGCCAGAGCCAGAAAGACCCCACCCACCTTCTGGTTCAACTGTCCCCATTTTACAGTTGAGGAGACTGAGATCCAGAATGGTGAAGCCGCGTGACCTGGGTCACAAAGCTAGTTAGCGACAGAGCCAAGAGGAGAACCAAGGCCAGAGCTGGTTCCACTCTACTTGGTCACTTCTCCCTGGCACTGGGAGCCCCCTTGGGCCTCGGCCAGGGGTTGGTGAGACCCCTCCCTCAGCGGGTCGGGATCACACAAGTGGGTGGGATGACGGATGGGGAGAAGTGACATCTCTGAGTCCCTGGGCTCTGGAAGCATAGCTGCCTCTCCAAGTTCTTCTGACTTGACCTTCTGTGTTCACACTTTGGCCTTTAGTTCTGTTATGGGATGACACGTGATCATCCTCAGGGCCACGCAGGACCCTCCTTTTTCCTTGTCCTCGCACTTGTTGCCCCAGGGAGAGCCTGATATTATGAGTTTGCAGTCAGAATGCACAAAAGGTGGAGGGCGCTGGGAGGTCTGGGGAGGTGTGGTGGCACCTCCCATGCAGGGTGCGTGTCCATGAGTCCCTGAGCCTGGCTTGAGCACCAGCTGCCGGGACCCCAGCTCTCTGCTGGCCTTTGGTGACTACCCAGAACCCTGACACATACAGTCTGGGCAGGGCAGCCCTATCTATCACACCTTGGGGTTCCTTCTTCAGGCTCCCTTCCCTCCGCGCCCTGACTCCCTCCATCTGGTGTCCACTTCACTCACTCACCTCAGGCCAAGGCCCCCACAGCCTCGCACCCCTTCCCGCGGGCTGACATCGTGTCCAGAGACACTGACCGAACAACCCTCCATATGTGATCTCTTACAATCAAAACACACTTAAAACAGAAGGCAAAAATCAGTGGCATTTCTGGTTAAACTGACTGAACTCTCAGGGAAGTCCCTCCTCCTGCCTCGAGCATATAAACACTTAACCAAGCACCGCGTTGTTGACCGTGGTCACCGTGATGTGCACTGCACCCCAGGACTTGTCTGTCTTATGACAAGTTCTGGCCTTTTGGCCACCTTCACCCACTTCACCTGCCCTCCCATCTTCTACTTCTGACAACTACCAATTTTTTCTCTGTCACCTATAAGGTTTTTTTGTTTTAATTCCCCATATAAGTGAAATCATGCAGTGTTTGTCTTTCTCTGTATGACTCATTTTATTTACCATAATGTCCTCAGAGTCTATTTATCAAGTGTCAAGATTTCCTTCTTTTTTAGGGCTGAATTATATATACGTATATATGTGTGTGTGTAGATAGATAGACAGACAGACAGACAGACAGACAGACACATTTTCATCATCCATTCACCCATCAATACGGGGGCTGGGAGGGCGTGGGGAGGTCAGAGAAACTGTCCAGCAACCATAACCTCCTTTGGCCCCTGTGGGTGAGAAAAAGCTGGTCGCCTAGGAGACGATGCTTGGCAGGCACAGCACGGGGACAGGCTCGACTTTAGGCCACCAATAGTCTCAATGTTCGAATGGCCTGTCTTCCTGCTGTCAACACCTCCTCTCCTGCCACCTCCCAGGTAGACTGGGCCTCACCCCTCTCCCTGAAGAAGGCAGAAACGGGAATCTGAACAAGTTTCATATTTCAGAAGGCCTGGTGGGTAAGGCTGGTTGGGCGACCACCAGGTTATGCTCCTTTACCCTCGTTCTGCATCTCAGGCCTTCATGTGCCGAGCGCTGGCACCCTCCTTACACTGCCCACAAGCTCTCACGGGCGGCACGGACCTCTGCTGTTCATAGAGATGGGAAAGGGGTGGATGTGACAATGAACTTTGTCTGGCAAACAAAGAGCTTTCAAAACATCAGGCTGGGGAGAGGGTCATTAAAGAAGTCTATTAAAAGAGAGGCTTGGAACTCTTTAGAGAATATGTTTACAAATTCCATTGTCCTAAGTAACTGGAAACTTTTACCCTCTTGCATATCCCAAATACCTCAGCTCCACATCCTGCCCTACGGAACAGGCCTATACAACCAAGTCTAGGTGAGACACACATGCACAGACATATGCACACGTAAGCACAGACACACACACGGCAGCTGAAGATGGGGACCTGCACTAAAGGACGTTGGGGGACAGACATTAGGGGCTGGGCCTGGCTGGGGTCAAGGCATCAGCAAAGCTGGGAAGAGGCTCAGGGCTGAGGGTCCTGACAGAGGGCCTGGCTGGCAGTGGAAGGAAGCCCGTGGCCCCAGAAAGATGAGCAACCTCCGTTTGGCCAGATTCTAAGTTTGGCACTTACAGACCTGAACATGCAGCTGGTGGTGTTAAATGGAAAGAGGGTGCACGACTCAGGTAGGGGGGCCCCACTCCACTGTGTGCTGAGAGAAGGTGGACACACTGCCACAGCAACAGCACTTAGCTCTCCATATTGACAGCAAGGGCTTTTATTTTCTTCATAGTTTGTGGATTTTACAAACTTTGTACAATGAACGTAGATGAATTATAAAAACGTGTTCCTCAAAATGATACTGGCTCATACCCGCACTGGCTTCCTGGGGAGGCTCAGGCTGAGGGCGTGGGCAGCCTCCTGTGGCTGGTGCCTGCGTGGGCTCCACCTATGGCCATGCTCCAGCGTTTCGGGCCCCTCCCCAGCTGGGCCAAAGGGGCCTGGCCATGGGCCCCAGGGGCAATACTCAAGTGGCTCTGTCCACTACGCAAGTGGACATGGGGCTGGTGCAGGTAGGGGCTTGAGGTGACCATGGGGCCAGTTCTGTACCCTCAAGGCACTCTCCCGCAGGGGAGCCTTCCATCTGAGGGACCTGGCCATTTATGGGAACAGCTTGGGTAGGACTCCCACAGCACAAGGAAATGTGAGGTAGGAAGTCCAGAATGTCTGCTTCCCAGAGTCCTCCTGGGTTGGTGCCTGGGACAGGCAGGGGCTGACTGCCAAGGCAAGACATTGGCTAGCTGCCTGGGCTGGAGGGAAGGCAGGCGTGGGCACTGCTGGGTGGTGCCCAGGCCAGAGCTCTGGGGCATTTTCCCAGGCTCTTCTTGGAGGGGGATGAAGTTGCCCATTGAAGTGACCCACTTGACTGCCAGGAGGTGGGAGAGCATCCCTGACCCTGTTCCTGGCTTCCCGGTGAGGGACACAGACTCAGATGGGAGGGCAGGACCTTTAATTGTATTCACAGAGAGACTGGGAGGGGGTTGCTTGTTAAGTGGCCTGGTGCCCAGGGACTAGGGAGCAGGGGGCAGAGAGGTTCTGGGTCTGGAGGATGGATTCTCGGTATAGGACGGGAGGCAGAAGGGGAGGGGATCAGGGCAGGAGGAGGTGGAGGGCCAGCTGGGGTGAGCAGGGAGAGGAGTGGAGGGTTTCCGGCCCTCCCCATGCACCTATGCCGGTGTCTCAGTGGCGGACACTCCCTGACTGGCCAGCATGGCCCAGTCATCTCAGGAGTGTCTCAGTTCCACCTCGGAGCCAAACTGGGGCCCGTGGTGGGGCCGGTGGAGCCTGTGGTGACGGATGCTGAAGAGCCGCTGGGTGAGGCCCAAGGTGGCCACCAGCAGGGTGACGCCCAGGAAGAGCAGCACCCACTGGCCCACTCGGGCCTGCTGCTCCTCTAGGTCCAGGCCTAGGAAGTTGACGCGGCCGTTGCCCGGGAAGGAGCCTTCAGAGAGAGCTGGGCAGGAGAAGCAAGGAGAGCAGGACGGTGGGCAGGGCTGGGGGCATTTCGGCTGGCTTCCCTACCCTAGCTCCGAGGCCAGACTCAGACCTGCCTGAGCCGGGGAGGGGCCTGGCCTGAGCGAGCTCTGTGGGCCGGCCGGGGACAGAGGTGGGGGCAGAGTGGTACCGGAGTCCGGCGTCCAGTTGTACTGAGGCCAGCCCAGCTTCTCCCCGTGTCGCCCGTTCTCGGTCAGGAGCCAGTCCAGCAGCGGCTTGAAGTAGTTCATCATGGCTGCCGCAGACATGTTGGGCTGGCCTGTGATCAGCCTCATGGCTTCTGGCCATGGCTTACTGTAGCCCAGCTTCATGGCATCCCTAGGGAGCACCAGAGAAGGGAAACCGAGTCAGAAGGACAGGTGGGGAGGCTCCCTGCCCCTACTGTCCTTCCTGCCTCAGCCTAACACCCACCACCCAAACCCCCTCTCCCAGGCTCAACATCGCTGTGGGAGGGCCCGGCACAGTGAGGGTAGGTGAGGGGTGGCTCGAGCCCAGGGGCCTCCAGTTTCCTCCCGGAGAGGCTCATCACGACAAATGGGCTCCACCTGGGAGTTCCCAGCCCGCGCACCAAAAAGGCAGGTGTTCCCAGCACAGCCCCACCGGGATCCCCAAGGTGGAGGGGTTGGAGGGTGGTGAAGAGTCAAAAGGCAGGCCAGGAAGACTCACGCCAGGCGCTTCCCTGCCTCCTTGGACTGGTAGATGTCACACTGGTGCAGGGGGCCCTTGTGGCCAGCCGCCTGACACAGTGCCTCGTGGAACTGGAACTGGATGATGAAGCCCACAAAGTACCTGGAGGGGAGGGAGGCATGGTTTGGGGGGCTGGTGAGGAGCCTGTGCCCCAGCCCCCGCTGCCTCAGCCTTGCACTACAGCCAGGAAGTCCGGGTTAACCCACCCTGGCCTTCAGAGTCATCCAGGCCCCTTTCCACACCTCCACCCTTGAGGCTCTCTCCACATCTTGGGAGGGCCTGTGCTGAGCAGCTCTGGGGTCCCTCATTGTGGGGGGGGGGACCAGGGCAGCGCCCTTCAGACAGTTGGCAGACTGCTTTAGAGACAGTGAGGTCTCCGTCACTGGGGTACATGCAAGACGAGGCCAGTTGTTGTGCAAAGGTCACGTCTATCTGGCAGGGCTATGTGGGCAGGGAAGCCAGCCCAGTGATCGCCTTAATCCCAAAGCAGCAGGGATTCCCTCGTAGAAATCTGCTGGTCAGGGCCAGAGCTACCTCTAAGTCTGCTGAGGTTTTGAATGTCCCAAACAAACAGCACAGGCCTCCCACTTTGAATGCTGGGCACAAGCCATGCGCCACTGACTTTTCTGGTGTTTCCTAAAAGTGCTTTGCCAAGGCTGCTGGTCAGAATTAGGAATGAGCCTCCTTTGCCCACTCCTGCCTAGAGAATTACCTATGCTAAGCTCAGAAGCTATCCATCACGTGGGCCTAGCTTCTGTGTGAAAGTGAATGCCAGCTTGGAAGCCTGGAAACCAGTCGAGGGTAAGAAGCTCTTCCTACGGGTTGTCCTGGCACACTGTTAAGGTCAAGCCTGTTCCCAGGTGTCCTTGAATTTCCTTGGTCCCCTGCCCACTGCTGCTCTCTGCAGCATCAGAGCAGGCTTGCTCTCCCTTCCTGGACCCTGAAGGACACAACTCACTGACCCCACCCTTACTTATTAGACTTTGACTATGTGCTGACATCATGCTGGGTGCTGCGTGGAAGCATGGGCACAGTGGGCTCTCCGTCATTAGGCTTTCAGGGACCACAGGAGGCAAGGACTGGATGGAGCCATAACCCTCACTGCCCTCTACGTCTGGCCTCATGGGTGGCCTGGGCTACCTGTAGCCCAGGGTCAACTGGAACCCCACCTGAGGCCTCCCCAGACCCCTGCCCTCCAGGAGGACTGCAGACCCTGCAAGCACCCACTCAGCCTGCAGCATGTAGAAGGAAACGGGCTGCTCTGGACACCGTCACGCTGCAGCTGCATGACTCACAGCACTAGTGTGTTTATGCACGTCATTTCGGGCAGTGGTTTAATAACAGTGGGTTGTGGCCACCATTTCCCGAGCCTGCTGTGTATTAGACAGTGTGCTTAGAAGTTAACTTGTGCAACAATCCTGTGAAATGGGTTTTCACAGGTGAGGGAATGACACAGACATTGGGGAACATGCTCCAGGAATAAAAGGTGTGGAGACAAGATTTGAACCCAGTTCTGTCTGACTCCAAGCCCAGGACCCCATGTCCCCATCAACACAGTCCCCCAGTCTAACCGGGTCTCTAACCCTAGTGTTAGTGTGCGCAAGGGCATCCAGATACAACTCAAGTTACATCACGGGCAATATGCTCAGTACATATAGTAAAGGAGTCACGATCTTGTTAAGAGTAACAGGGCTCACTCGGGCCATGACCTAGCTATGGCCCGTGACTAGTAATGTTAACATCGCAACAAGGCCTTGGAACCAGGAGCTAATCGCGGCCGAGTTTCTGTTTTCAACTGCCTGCAGTGTAGACGCCCTCATCGTATCAAAAAAGCGAGACGACGGTCAGCCTTGGTTGCAGGTGAGTGGTCCGGGCACAGCGTGCAGTGCAGCCAGGTCGCCCCACCTCCGCGTCCCGTCACCCCGACCAGATGTGGCAGTGACAGCACTTTGAACACTGAGCGGCCTCTTCCCTTTCCCTTGTTACCTGATATAAGGGACATTTGAAGAAATGTGGAACTTGGCCCCTGGGTCAAAGTCACCTTGAGACCTGGCCACTGGTGGGCAGAGGCCCTGGTACTTCAGCCTGTCAAGGTGGAAGACAGGTTAGAGAAAGGGTCTGAGGAGAATCGAGCCAGACAGGATTGGCATTTTTGGCTCGAAGGGTGGTCCCTGCACCTGCGGCTACACCGGGCATCCCAGACTCTGGGGTGCTGTGCCTCCATGCACAATCACCCCTATACACCCCATCACACACACAGACCCATGTGCACAGGTACACACACATTCAGGTGCTATAGACACAGACATACTTACCATGTGTACACACACAGACACTCATGGAGCCCCTCTTCCCGACCCACACCCACACAGGAATGTTCTAGAACCTGAGGCTCCACCACTCCTGGTTGTAGTTCTCCTTGGTGATGCTTCCATCAAACACCCTCCAGCGCCACTGGTCGACAAGGTAGCTGAAGGGGATAAAGGCGATCTTGTCGAGGGCTATCTTCATCAGGAAGTTGATATCTTGCTCTGCCGAGGGAAGGAAGCCTGCTGACAGACCCGCAGCTGCCTCCTGCCACGTCCCGGCAGCTCGGCTGGGGAGGGTGTGTGATGGGTGGAGAGGGAAGGAATGAGCTGTACCTCTTTGACGCCTTTGACCAGCCTCTTGGGATGGCCTGTGGGTTCCATCCTCCCGGCTCACTCTGCTGGTGGCCCCGTTATTCCCCATTCCTCTGTTCCCAACCTCTCCCTGTGGGCCATTCAGTCCCCTCTCCCCACATCCCAAGCTTGATGGTCCTTCCTGGTCCCTCTGCCCACCAGGATCTCCTGTTCTCTCACCGTAGCTGCCACCATCGCTACTCAACAGGTTGATGGTGTGTAGGTGCTTAGGGGTAGACACTGAGAGGGCCAGCACATCCCCAATGGCTTCATGAAAGCCAGGGTTGGCACCCTCCCGGAAGGTCACAGGCAAGTCCTTGTACTGCATGAAATACTGTATGTGGCCCATTTCGTGGTGGGCCACCACTAGGTCCTCCATGTTCACAGTGGTGCACTGCTTGATCCTGGGAACACAGGGATAGAGAGAGGGCGTGGAAGGGGACAGTGAGGAGCCCTGAGGAAAAGGGACCTGTTGCTGTACTGTATACAGAGCAGACCCCCGTCACTGCTGGAAGCAGGGAACACAGCATTATGGGAAAGAAAACCAGGAGGAGATATGGAGTGAGCCTGAGGAGGAGGGAATCTGGGGCTTGGAAGCCCCAAGAGCGTGGTCGTTCAGGCCATTGCTCTGCCCCCAACTTTTCTGACTAGCTCCAGCCTACACGGCCACGTTGCTTTCCGACCGTGCAAAGTACTTGCTCTGGAGACCCCGGGACACTCCTTTATGGCCAGTGCAGGGCTTCCTAGCACATGGTCCCTGTGGTTTCTTTTGCACGTTTTGGCTCTCCCAAGACTTAGGCCTCCCGAGGAAACACCAGTGTCTGAGCTGTTCCGCAGCCCATGTGCCCAACAGCAGCAAGCATATTCAGCCCACGGGTTTTTACAGCCAGGACTGAAGAGACATCTGCAGAGCCATTCCCGCCAGGGCTTCCGCCTTTCTCTCCATCTTTCCTCATGGTCTTTTGTGAGCCAGCGAAGTTCTCCCCAGGATCTAAGCAGAGCCTTTCAGGTCAGCTGACCCCATTTTTCTGCCATTTTGTCGGGGAGGGCAAAAGCTGCCCAGCATCCTGAGGCTTGGTTCTGCCCACCTTCTCCTATGACTCCCCCATACAAGGGAGGACCCCCAAAACAGAGCTCTCACCCCCTTGATTCTCTCTGTGTCCTGCTCTACAGCTGCAGTCCTTGAAAGAAAGGCCCAGGGCCGGTGGGCCTGTGAACCCTGCCTGGTTGTTTCAAGCTCTCTGGGTCCACTTTTCTTACGAGCTGCTGCAGATCATTTTTGCCACTCTCCCTCCCAAGAGCTGAGGTCGTCTTTCCCTTCTCTTGAATCTAGGTTGGACAGGCTTCAGCCAACAAAATCTGGCAGAAGTGACTCTGCTCACTTTGGACTTAACCTTTAAGAGACTGGCTGTTTCTGCTTTCACTTTGGGGATGCCAGCCACCAGGTAGGAAATCTCACCGCCTGATTGCCACACTGTGAGGAAGCCCAAGCTAGCATGGAGAGAATAGACCCCTCAGTCCCCAGCTGTCCAGCTGTCCCAGCCCAGGGACACAATGTGGGAGCCAACCTGAACATTCCAGCCCCAGCACGGGCCACATGGGGGAAAAGTGAGGAGCCAAAGCAACAGCTAGAACCAAGGCCACAGACAGATGGCTCCGTTGAGCCATCCCAGCCATCTCCAGCCATCAGAGCTCCCTTGGCCATGGTCTCCATCACTGCAGAGCACGGCCAAGCCATTTTCACTGTGTTGGCTGGCCCACAAAGTCATGTTTCATACCACTCAGCATTGGGGTGGTCTGTTATGTAGCAACAGATAACTGAAGTGTTACCCTTTGATGAGGACAACTTCTGAGCGTCTGTTCAGTGAGGGGGGATCTGTGCGAAGTCACCCCATGTCCTTGTGCATCTCCCTGTGTCAAGGCACATGCACCCAAGGAGAGGGCTAGCTGTATGCAGGGTCATCCAGAGTGAGAGAAGGCTGGGCAGCTCACACAGTGTGCACAGCCAGGACTGGGGTCTTGGGCTCTGACAACTGACCAGGCTGGTGGAGCTAGTGAAGCTGGCTGGCATTTGAAAAGACCCTCACCTGGTAGACGAGTTCCTCCTGCCAAAAGCCAGTGGCCATGCTGAGGCCAGGCCCTATACTCTTGACCTTCCATCCCAACCCTGGCCCTATACCAGTTTTTGCTCGCTCTGGCTGAGAGAGGCCAGCAATGGAGCCTATACTTGGCTCATCCCCTTGCCTGTGAGCTCAGGGTAAGGTCCCTTGGCTGCAACTTGGACACACCTGAAGTCCTTGCCATTGTAGAAGTCCCAGGCAGAGGCATGGCACACCACCTCCCGCCCATCGGTCGGTTTCTCCAGCATTGACTTGTTCCAGAACTCGGGGGGCACGGACTGAAGCCCCAAGGAGGTGAAGAAATTGTTCGCTTCCTCAAACATTCTTCTGGGTGTCCAGCCCTGCAAACAGAGGGAGCTCTGCCCAAACTAGGCACTGTGGGGGCAGACTGTGTGTCACAGGCGGGGAGGGTACTGGGAGAGGGCCAAGCTGGAAGAAAGGAACTGGCTCAGAGGTCCCCCTCCTCCTGGGGTGGGGCTTCCCCTCCCCTCTCCTCCCCTCCCCTCCCCTGTGACCTGGGGCCCCCTGGAGGAGCAAGAGTGACAGGAGAGGACAGGTGCAGACCTGCTTTATCATGGCCTCTGTAGCATCCATCTTGGGGGCTGAAGGGAAGGGAACCACCAAGTCATAGATTTTGGCCCAGCTCTGTGCCCACATGTTCCCTGGAGGTGGGTCGGGGAAGAAGTGGAGGAGACGGGAAAGACCGGTGTTACTTCTCAGGCTCAGCACCACCTTGCAGGGAGGGGGATCAGATCCCAGTCCTGCTGATCCTAATGTCTTCCCTGAATGCCCACTGTTTGCAAACTGTGCTGGCCACTTGACATACATTGTCTTCAGCCTAAACATCCAGCCCACAAGGTCATTACTTTTCTGGCTCATGGGTGAGACCCTTGCTGCCCATCAGGGAGTCCAGATGGTCCCTGAGCAGTGGAGACCAGTGTGACTAGCAGCTGTGTACAAACGCAGAAGCTTCAGGCCCCTTGGACATCAACGCGCACGTGGCCACCACTTACTGAGAGTCAAGTAACCCGCCCAGGGCCCACAGCTCCTAAGCAAGGGGGCTGGGGTTTAAAGGCAGGGAGTCAGGTGTGCTCCTGCCCAGCCACTACTGTGTCCCCTCCACGTTGCCTGAGGCTGGTTTATGCGGTCTCACCCGCCTTCAGGAGAGGTTGATGCCTTTGCACGTGGCACGTGACCGGAGCCCAGTTCTCCAGGAATGGAGAATAGGAAGATATTCAGAATGAGTGGAACAGTCCAGAAATAGATTTGGAGTAGAGAATCTTTCATAGTCAAAGGAGCTTAAGCTTGAAGTGACATCAGGTGGAGTCTGAAGTACAAAGCAGTGAGAGGCAGTGAGAGAGAGAGAAAGAGAGGGCATGAGGAAGCCAGGGCCGGGCCACTCTGATCCCAGGGACTGAGTTCTGAGCCCAGCTCTACCCCAGCCCAGCAAGCCACCTGGACACATGGCTTCCCTCCCAGGGTCTGTGCTTCTCAGTCATCAAGCTGATATCTGCCCACTCTGATATTCCTTGACCTCACCAGAGAGGGCTCAAGGACAGGCTTCCTCGGTGGCAAAGACCCTCCAGGTTGAATGGGAGCTAGACTCAAAGCCAGACCAGCTTCTGGGGTCTTGATCATGATTTGTAAATAGTCCGTGACCCTTCCTGCTCACAGTGATGTGTTCTCGATGGCCCAGCAGGGACAGGAACCTGGTAGCCTCTACTCCTCCCTGGTCCCTACCGTCCCTTATCGTCTTTCACTGCCTATTCCGTGTGTTCGTGGCATTTGAATTTACAAGCCCTGAGAAAAGAGGGTCCGAAAGTTGAGGTGGATCTGCACTCTCAAGGCTTTCTGGTCTCCTAGCTCCCTCAGACTGTACGCCGAGTCTGCCCTTCCGCTCCCTGCCCTGACTCCCGTGTGTCGGAGCCTCCCACCTTTCAAGGCTTCGCTCACGTGCCACCCCTTGGATATGACTCAGCTCCCACCAACAGCCCCTTCCCTCACCCTCTGTATCATACTGCCTGGAGCTGCCATGGGCAACGTGGGCTCCCTGTGGCAAGATTACGAACTCTCTCCACTGTCCCATCCATGGTGACTTGTACCATGTGGATCTATGGCAAGTGCGGCACCAAATGCTAGCTCTCCTCCCCATCCTCAGCCCTACCCACTCCAGCCGTGGCAACATTCCCTCCACAGGTTCAAATCTTTCCACTCTCCCGTCTGAAGTGCCATTGGCAGATCCTTCCCTGTCTGCCCTCTGCTCTCTGGCCAGTGCTGGCCCCTCCCTCCCTCACGCTGGCATCTGTCTTCACCTCCACCTGAAGGCCCAGCGCCTGCCCTCACCCAGCAGATGAGCCGGAATGGGGCCCTCCAGGTGGATGTGCTGGGGCCCGTAGTGGCGGTGCAGGGCCCGGCGCACATAGGCGTGCAGGTTCAGGTACAGCGGCTGAAGCTCCTGGAAGAGCTGCTCCAGGTCTTGCTCCAGGGTTGGCATCTCGTACATAGATCTCCATGAGGCCCCTGCGTCTATGTAGCCTGAGGAGGGGACATAGCTTGGCTCTCCAAACACCGGACCATCCCCTGAGCAGCCCACCACCACCATCTCCTCCAGGGACCTCTCTCTCACCAGGCTTAGGGTTTCTGAGGACCTCCCTGAGGGCCCCAGGGGGCCTGGGACCAGAAAGTCCCAGTGATACTGGCCCGAGGGACTTACCATTGAGCTGGGCAGCCTTGTTGGAGAGTTCCACATATTTTGGGAAAAAAGGAAGGATGGATCTTCCCACCTTGTCTCGCCAGGTCTTCCACACCCATAACAGATCTTCATATTTCCGGTTTGTGGCCATCAGAGTTGTAATATCTGCGGTGGGGGTGGGGTGGGGTTGTTGACTGGCTTGAGCCCCAGCCCTCAGCCCCTGCCACCTCTCTCTAAGGTGAACTCGGTCACAGAAGTTCAGGGCTGCAATAAACCTGCACAGGCAGCAAGTCTAGTGTAAAGGGCGATAAGGGTTGTCCTTTCTACGTGGCCTGCAGGGTGGCTCTGTAGGGACACCACATTAGGCCATTGCCGGCTTTCAACATGCTTCTTTTCACATGAGCGGTAAGGTGACATGGCTGGTCCCCAGCCCGGTAGTGGCCAAGCTGGGCCCCTGCCTGAGAGAAATGGCCCAAAGGTCACAAGACCTGAGTTTTTGTTCTAGTCCCTCATGGACCCTAAAATTACCTTGCAAGTCACGGGACCCCTCTTTCCCTAATTATAAAGTGGGGACAACGTTGGCCCTCACAGGGGAGACCAAATCAAAGGGGAACATGAGGTCCCTGAGCAGGAAGTGTCCCTTGTTCATTTCCATGTCCCCACAGGGCACAGGGCGTCTTCCCCAACCTGTAATCGAACCAGACTGAATAAAAGAACTGCATCGTCAGGGAGCCAGAGGGCCTGGGTTTGTGGCCTGTCAAGGGCCGCCCTGGGTGAGGCCTCCGCAGCACGGACCACGCAGAGCTGACACCCACGCCACAGAGCTGGGCTGAGGATGGCATGAGCTCCAGGGTCGAGCCCTTTCCTGCCCCGGACCAAGCTGGACAGCTTCAGACACTGCTTGGGGTCATCCACGCTGCATTATCTGCCGTGCCACATGATAACGACTTCTCACAGAGAAAGTACATTCGAATCAGTTTGGAAAAAACTGTACTTTGAGAATTTCACATCTGCCCCCTGCTGATGTGCATGTTCTGTTTTTGAGGGTGTTTCTTATTTTCACTAATGGCAGTGACCTGACGGCCCAGCCCTGGACTAAGAGGCTAATGAGGGCTACATTCCCCTTAATGCTCTTTTCCATAAACACACACAGACACATACGCACAACCACGCATACCACACGGGTGCACATACGCACATGTTCACGGCCCCCCCAACACTTTGCGTGCACACCCACATACACAACCCGCAGGCCAAACCCTGTCCCACAAAAACCGTCTCTCTGTTTATTTTCCACGTCCCCGTCTATTTGTCATTGTTCTAGCGTGGGAGTTGGGCAGAGGGTCAGGAAGAGACTATTTCTGGGTGGAGATGCCTCAGAAATGTTTATGCATCTGGTCCCCAAGCCTGGGAAGAGTGGGTCGGTGGAGAGCGGGAGAGTATCTGTCTGTGCAGGTACTTGGGTGTCCAGGGTGAGCTCTCTCAAAGGGGGGAGGCAAGGAGGACCCGTCAGTGTGGCGAGAGAGAGGGGACAAGCCTCAGTCAGTCCACTCTTTCCAGCAAGAGGTGGCGGTCGAGGGAGTGAAGAAGGGAACAGCCCAGACCAGGGCAGGGGTTTCTAGGGGTGTGGCTTCAGTTTCCGGAGGCAAGGGAGGGGCCAGAGAGGGTGGGGAAGTCGTGGAGATGATCAAGAAAGGAGCATGGAGGAGAGGTGCCTAGAGTTCCTGTCCTGATTTGGGAGTCCGAGTCCTAAAAAGTTGAATTGGAGAGCCTGCTGCTCCCCAGGGCAGAGTGCAGGGACAAAAAGAGAGGCCAGGATATCCTGGATGGGTCCTCAAGGGAGCGGGTTAGGCCGGAGAGGAAGTCAGTTCTAAGTGAGGCAGAGAAGCCCCCCCCTGGTGGAAAACGGGGCTGCGAGTTTCCCCAGGCATGCAGATCCCACGAGGAGCGCCCAACCCCCTTTCCACTGGCCAGCACCCCTAACACTGTGCCACGGCAGCCACCACTGCTGCCGCCCTCAGTCCCCCCCAGCCCCTCCCTCTCTCACCAGGCTCTAGGCGTAGACAAGTGCCATTGTCGTGGCACACAGAGGCCACGCTGTAAGTGGTCTCCATCTCCAGCAGGATCTGGTTATACTGCCGGAGGAAGAACAGTGGCAGTGAGTGGCGACCCTCTGTTGCCTGCTCCACCCCGGCACCGTCAGTGTGTGTGGGGGGCTGTGGACCTGGGGACACGTGTTCCCAAAGGTGCTGCCTTCTCAATAATTCTGCAGGTGCATGTAGACGTCACAGCTTGACAAAGCGGGGAAGAGACAGCAGCATGAAGGCCGGAGCCTGTACTGGGCTCATTGCCCCAGAGCTGGGAACTGATCCTGACCTTGGACCCTCCACTCTCTGCTTTCCCCAAAGCCACACCTCCTCCAGCTCCTTTTCAGGCAGTGCTGCCCGCTCAAGGTCCTGAATCTTGTGTATCATCCGCTTCAAGGTGGTGTTTTGGAAGTAGGTCACGTCGAACCGCCTGGCCCGGGTGCCGTACGCTAAGGTGTGGTTTGCCATCTGTACGTTCTTCTGCAGCTGAAGACAGAGTGGGTGGGTGAGGGGGAACCAGGCTGTGAGGCTTGGGAGCTTTGGAGAGACCCCTCGGGAGGAAGTGCCCTGGGGGAAGCCGCAGGGACTCAAGGTGGTGGTGAAGAGGGCAGTTTTATCTGGCTGTTGCTTTTGCCTATAAAGACCCTCTTCAACCTGCACTGTCTGTAATGTCCTGGGTGCGCTCCACGGCCCTTAACAGATGCCCTCAGACATGTGCTGGTGGAGTGGGGAAGGGAACCCTAGTCCCTTCCCCGTATCTTAAAGGCTGTCAGGATGGAGGCAGCTTGGTGTTAGCACTGTGGCCAGCCTCCACTCTGAGCCTCAGGGGTCGGCCTCAGTGAAACGGGAACATAGTTGTTGGTTTTGCGAGGCTGTTGAGAGAGGGGTGCAGCAACTGACATACCTTGCCAGTGCACGGCGGCCAGCACACGGGGGTCTTCGGCAAACATTAGTTCCCATAGCTCACCGTGTATAATCTCTGCTCCCCACAGAGGTGGCAAATGGAGTGAGAGGGAACGGTAGCCCTGGCTACGGTGGCAAACAGGCTTTCACTCTTCTTAAAAATGGACTTAGCATCACGTGTTTGTGAACAGGTTATTCCTTCACTAACAACGGGTTGATCGGTAATGAGACTGCTTGTTTGGGCATTGAGTATGTGCCCGAAACTAAAGCTGAGTACTGTTTTAAATATTCCATCCGGAGTTTTCACAAATTCCAAGGACCTCCCTGTGCTGAGGCGACATGGGCGTAGAGGGCGGCCTACACTGCCTCCAGTTTTGGAGGGGCACATGGGGTGCTGGGCGTGCACCGGTGTGGGCGGGCAGCGGGTCCCTACCAGGATCTGGCTGGTCCCTGTGCTGATGTTGGTGTTGTAGTTCCAGTTGGCCTCCGCGTATTCATTCCACACCACCTGGGTTTTCTCATCATATTCCTCCAAAAAATCGCTGGCCGTCACCTCATCAGTCACCAGGACTGTGGGACAGAGTGGAAGGAAACAGACAGACCTCCCCTTGCCGTCTCTTGAGATTGGCCTGAGTCCCTGTCCCCCTGCCTCCCCCATCCCCCCACTGGTCCCACTTGGGCTCTGGGTTATCTGGCTGCTGGTTGTTGCCTGGTGAGTTGTCTGGTTTCTGGTTGCCTCGCTGGTTGTTCTGTTGCTGTTTGTCACCTGGTGGGTGACCTTCTGGCTAGGGACCAGCAGGGGGTTCCCACAGCAGAGCAGGAAGAGGAAGAGGAGGCTGGGAAATCCTGAAGCAGCCCAACCTTGGCCCATGGCCGCAGGAGAGAAGAGCCCTGCAGCCACCGCCCTCTGGCCAATAAGAGTGGAGCCTAGCGTGTGACCTCATAGAGCAGTGTGACCAGTCAGGGGACCTCAGATCTGGGCACACCCTCTCTAACATGCTGGGGAAAAGACATTCCTATCTACCACTCCAGGGCCCTACTGAGGGGCTAAGGGGCTGCCTGGCCCTCCAGAGATGGGCACCAGGGCCCAGTGGGAGGAGCTGACCAGGAATTGGCCGGGAGGTCTGAGGTCCAGAGCCCAGAACTGAGAATGTGCCTTGGGGCCCTTCCCACCCTCACTCAGAGCTTTACCAATGTCATCTGGGTAATTGTTGGGCATTGGTGGCTGCCACTGATATTCTGGCCAGCCCAGGACCTCGCCGTTCCGCTGGTTCTGCTCCTGTAGCCACTGGCTGATTGGCTGGAAGTAGTTGAGCAGTGGCTGAGCATCCAGGGCCTCCGAGCCGATCATGTCCTTTAGCACCTCCTGCCAGGGCTGCGAGGAGCCTGCCCTCAGCACCTTCCTGCCAGGCAGAGTGGGCACCATGCACATGGGGGACTCAGGCCAGTGTCCACTACTAGCCCACCTGACCTAACTCTCTGGCCACTTCTGTACCCCCTGCTAGAACAGTGGCATTAAGACTCTGAGACCTAGGATTTCTATGAAGGGGGTGAGGGACATTCGTCTTGCCCCAAGCCAGCTGCCCCTGGGGCCTCAGATCTGGGCCCGCTCAGTAAATATTTGATGAGAGAAAGACAGGAGGGAGTAGGGGGGAAAGGCCCCGCCCCCATCAGGTTTGCCCTGTGGTGCTGCCACTGGAGTAGCCAGTGGCCTTCCAGACACGCCCTCCTGGCCTCTCCCCTCACCCTCCCACTTGCCCTCCATCTCCTCCCACACACCGGAGCTTGTCTCCTGCCTTGGTGGACTGGTAGATGTCACACTGGTGCAGTGGGCCCTGGTGGCCTGCCTCCTCACAGAGGGCTTGATGAAACTGGAACTGCAGGATAAAGCTCACAAAGTACCTGCAGGCACAGGGCGGGTGTTAAGGGGGCTGGCGGGAGTCCCTTGCCCAGGAACCATCCAGCTTCCCACAGGGCCGAGGCTAGACCAGGGGCTGCCTGGGGAGAGCCAAGCCTGGCTCAGGAGGGAGGCTCAGTTGAATTCCAGGGAAGAATGTGGGAACAAGCCGTGGTAATGGGGGGTGGGCAGGATCATAGGAGCAGAGGGAAGGGGACTAAGGGTATAACAGACCTGGGTGGGGACAATAGTACCTGATGTATGGCGTCATATGTGGGATATGAAACTTAGCTCCGGCATCAAAGTGGGTTTCATTTCGGATAACTGGAGGACAGATGCCCTGATACTTGGTTCTAAAAGAGGATGGTTAAATTATCTTAGGACCTAAGTATTGCATACAGACTGGTTTAGCTTTTCCAGAAAAGGCTGCTAAGCAGGCATTCCCACTTGGCCACCCCTTCTGCATCCTGGTGAGTTGGGGAAGAATTCCTGGAGGAGGGAGTTTTCAGTAGGAAAGAAGAAAGCAGTGGGGAAAGGATGGAGACATCGTTCGAGAGGAGACGGAACTGGCGGAGGGAGGAGGCTCCTGCTCGCTCAGGAGGGGGGAGGGGGGAGGGGGGCCATTTGGGGTGAGGCTCTTCCCGATCCCTGTTTGCTCACCGAAGATACCACCAGTCAAAGTTGTAGCGGGAAGGTGGAGTGCGTCCACTAAAGACCCCCCAACGCCACTGGTCCACCAAGTAGCCAAAGGGCAGAAAGGCAATTTTTTCCAGTGCCATCTTTAACAAGTAATTGATGTCGCTTTCTGTTGGGAAATGAGAGGAGAGGGGTCAGAGGAGAAAAAGGAGTCCAGTGAGGATCAGGTGGGCCTGGGGAGGAGTCAGCGGTAGGGGTGTCTGGGCAGACGCAGAGAAGGGAAGGCTGGCCTTCGAGACCATGGGGCCCTGACTGGCAGAGGGTCCTTGGGCAGTGGTGAGGTGGGACTCAGGGTGAGCTGTGAGGCACCAGATGGACCCCAAACCTGCCTGACCTGGGGCAGTGAGGCAGAAATGAGAAGGGCAAATGGGAGCAGGGACAAGTGGGGCCCTGCTGTGGGATGGAGCGGGCCCTCCGTGCCCTCATACCCGTGTCATTGACAACGTGGTCCAGCAGGCCGATTTTGTGCAGGTGTGTGGGAGTGGAGACGGAGAGTGCCAGCACATCCCCGATGGCCTCGTGGAAGCCAGGGTTGGCACCTTGGCGCAGGGAGACGGGCTGGTCCTTGTACTGCAGGTAGTACTGAACGTGGCCCATCTCGTGGTGCACTGTGGACAGCTGGTCCATCGCGACCCGGGTGCACTGCTTGATCCTGGGGCAGGGAGAGTGTGAGGGTGAGGGTAAAGGACAGGGCAGGGCAGAGACCAGCGCACGGGGAGAGGACGGCCCAGGGGCTCAAGGAGCTGGTGGAATCGCACAGAGCCTTTGCCCTTTCCCAGCCCACTTCCTTCTGAGGCACAGAGCTGACTGCCTGTCAAAGCTGCTGAAGGGCGGCGGCCCAATGGCAGCCTGGGATAGATCAGCCCCAGAGACAGTATGGGGGCTGTGGTAGAGGCGGACCTGGGAATCGGCTTTTCTGTGCCCAGGCTGCCTGCCCTTCCCAGAGCCCTCGACCCCTTGTGGTCCTGGGTCTAGACCTGAAGTCTTTCCTGTTGTAGAAGTCCCAGGCAGAGGCGTGGCACACCACCTCGCGCCCATCATTCGGTTTCTCCAGCATGGACTCTGCCCAGAACTCAGGAGGCATGGGCAAGAGCCCCAGGGAGGTGAAGAACTCCTCGGCCACCCGGAACATGTGTGTAGCGTTCCAGCCCTGGTGGTGGGGTGCGGGTACGGGTCAGGGGCTGGCTGCCGGCAGCGCGCTGTGGTTGCCCTGGGGCAGGTCTGGGCTCCCCTACCCAGATCAGCTCCCTGCCCATGAAGGGCATCTCTGCTCTGTGGCCTTCCCATCCAGAGGTGGAGCCCCTAATAACCATAGTGGATAAGCAAAGTGGACTCCTTGTACCCCGCCAGTGGGGGCTGAAGAGAGGGGCTGGGCCTCACCGAGGACATACACCCCAGCTCATTGCTTAAACACACACTTCAGGCTGCTTCTCTGCAGAAAGGAAGGGAGTGAGGTCCCTACCTGACCCACCTCCCTCACATGACTCCTTCCCACCCCGCTTCCCCTGTTTCCCTCTTGCTGGCCCCTCCCTGGCCTACCTCAGGAGCTTACCTTCTGCACCATAGTACTAGTAACGTCAAGATTGGGCTTGTCAGGGAAAGGCACCACCATGTCGTAGATGTTGTCCCAGCTCTGGGCCCACATGTCCCCTAGACAAAGGAGGGGAGCTGGAGAACGTGGCTCCCTGCCCAGCCAGTGCCTGCTTCCCCAAGCCTGGCACTGGGCAGTGCCCGGGCCCAGAGCAGCTGGACACCTGGGCCGAGGCCAGGCATCCCTACATCAGTCCCACTCACAGTCCCAAGTGCTTCATGTGCCCCGGGGCTGGCAGAGGCCAAGCAGGGCCCAGACAAAGCTGTTGGGACCCTTTTTGACAGTGCTGGGGTCCCTGCCTTCCCCACCTGACGCAGGGCCACAAGGGTGGCTCTCTGGGGCATATACTATGATTTTGCCTCCTCCACTGGACCCGGGGTCAAAGCCTTCATTGTGACTCCTAGCTCTGCCTTTTACTAGCCCCCTGTGCTCTGCCAAGTCACTCACCCGCCCTAAGCCTCAGGGTTCCAATCTGGAAAGCAGGAATGATAAGGAGAAGGATAACCTGCTTTATGATGGTGTTGGGCGAGCTCTACGGGGTCGTGCGTGTGGGAGGGAACGGTGCAGTGCTTTGAAATGGGAGACACGGTGAGGATGATCCCTGGGATGTATGGAGGCAAGGCCAGGTCCTTACCCAGCAGGTGAGCAGGGATGGGTCCCCGGAGGTTGATGTATCTGTCCCCGTAGCGGTGATGCAGCATGCGGCGGACGTAGGCATGGAGGTTCAGGTAGAGGGGCTCTAATTGATTGTAGAGGCGCTCCAGATCCTCCACGAAGGTGGGCGCCTCATACCAGGAGCGCCAATAGTCCCCCGTGTCTGAGTAGCCTAGCGGCGGATAGTGTTGGGGTGCAGCTCAGGCCCAAGGCTCTGGCACCCCTGCCTCCCAGCTACCACTTCGCCACCCTTCTGGCTCAGGGCCTGTGTACCTGTCAGCTAATGGAAGGGGTGGCTTAGGGGTTGATGGTCCACAATTTTCTAACTAGGGGTTGAACTCCAGCTAACCAGATCCTGGAGAGCCAAGAGGCAGGGATGAATGCTAGGGAGGGTGTGCAGGAGGGGTGGAGTGCCAGGAGGGGCAGGTAGGAGGGATGGCGTGAGGGCAAGACAGCATTCCAGTGGGAGGCAGGCGGGGCTCCCGTGTGCTTCCACCATCCACTGTCTGTGCGACCTTTGGCCAGTATATGCAGTCATCCCAACAGCTGCTCTGTCTGCCTCAGGGGTTGGGGCTCAGTGGAGACAGTGGATGGGAAGAGCACCTTGCCAGCTGGGTACGACAGCACCCACGGAATGGCAGGGTGGGGTTGGGGTGGGACATGCTCACCATCCTTCTTGTGAGCCTCATTGCTGAGGGCAGTGAATTCCTCAAACAGGGGTTTCAGTGGGATGCCCACGGCATCATGCCAGCCCTCCCACACGTAGAGCAGCAGGCCATAGTTCCGAGAGGCGGCCAGGATGTGCATGAGGTCTGAGACACAAGTGAGCAGGGACAGTTAGAAGGTTTCTATGCCGAAGTTGGCATCAGCCTTCATCAGAGCTCCCACACTGGTCCTCTCTATTTCCACCTGCTTCCTCGATATCACGATATCCCCAAAGCCAAGGGCAACCTCTAAGACGGACGGGATGGGGCTGGCAGATGGATGAAGCAAGCACCCACGCAGGACCCTTGTCTCCAGGGAAATGATGGTCTAAGGTGGTTGATGCAAAGAAGACACCCAGAGGCCAAAACTCAGACAGACCCTCCATGGCTCATTGGATGGAGTGGCTGAACCTCAAGGCTGCCTAGTAAATGGGGGTGGAGTGTGGGGGGAGATGTGGATGGTATAAGCAGAAGTCAGGAGGGATCTAAGGCCTGTGGAGAGCTCTTTCAGAGACCGAGAGGACCCCTGAAAAAGGAAGAAACCCAACAACCCAATGCAGTCAGGAGGAAGGCTAGTGGCAATGGGAGAGGCCAGAGCACACACAGGACTGGGGGTGGGACGGGGGCTGGAGGTTCTGAAAGTCAGTTTGCCAGGAAATGCAGGTGTGTGGGGGCACCTGACAGTCCCGCCCCAGTTGGAGGTCAGTGTCGTTGGGGTTACCCACTCTCTCCACTGGTCATCCTCCTGGGTTCCGGGTGATGGGAAGGGCAAGGAAGCCCCAGCAGAGAGGCACTGTAGCGACAGAGTCGTACCTGGGTCGAGGGACCAGCAGGTGTCATTCCTGCGGGGGTAGCAGACCTTGACAGTGGAGAAGATCCTGTTCATGTTGCTTTGCAGAGAGTTGTACTAGAAAATTGGAGTTGAGACTGTTAGTGACGAGCAGCCCCAGGACTACCTGGCCACCCCCTCTCTTCACTAGAAGGAAAAGAAGACCCAGAAAGGGGATGTGGCTTGGACAGGCCCCTCAGTGGCACTAGGAGCAATTCTGTCACTAGTGCACTGATCCCTCTCCAACAGAAGCAGCCTGTGGAGGTGGAGACTAGTGTCCGAAGAAGAGTTAGGAGTCAGCTCCCACCTCACAGGGAGGGCAAATCCCCCCCTCTGCCCCCCCCCCCCCTTTGATGCCTTCTCAGTCCTCAGCCTAAGGAAGCCTATAAACCAAACCGGCCTATGGAGAAATTCTGAAAACTCCTGTTTCTTCTTTTACTGTTTACTTGCATTCTGCTTTCTATTTCGTAATACTTGCTTTAACACAAAACAACTTCCCATTACATCTCCAAGAAAAATCAATGCTTCAGGAAGCCCTTCTGTGCTTATACTGGTTTCCCCTGCAGATCCCAGGGTCCTTCCCTCCCAGGTTCCCCTCTCCACCTCGGTTGAGCATTGGGAGGCACCCGGGCCACTTCTGCCTCTACCCTCAAGTCCACAGGCCCCACCTGCTGCCGCTTCTCCAGGGGCAGGTTGGCAGGGCCCAGGATGCGCACGCCACTGAGGACCCTTCGCAGTATTGGGTCAGTGAAGTTCTGCCAGATTGGGTCGTACAGTTCCTTGGCCTTCTGGCCCCAGACCTCTGCAAACTCTTGGTTGAGCAGGGATGCTTCCTCCTGTGGGCACCGGGAGGGCAGGGGCATGCATATGGGGAGGCCTTGGTGCTGGGAGAGGGGAGGAAGGCCGAGCGCTCCTGGAAACTAGAGCTTCTGGGGGCCCTACTTCCTCTCCCCCGGACCTGGGGTCAGGGACTGGGGGACTCTGCCTCAGGGGAGCGGTAGAGCCGAAATTGGGGCCGGAAGAGAGGCAGGGGGAGGAGACGGAGAAGACTCAGTAATGAGCAGCGACAGAAACAGAGAGAGAGGTAGGCTGCGGTGGGAGAGGACGAGGTCCCGGAGCAGAGCGGGCAGCCTGAGCTGCTGACCCAGCTCCGGGTCATCCCTGGGCGCTGCCACCTGAGCGAACTCGGTCTCAGCGGAACCCACCTCATCCGTTCGGTTCCTGTATTGGCTCGGGCCGTGTGCCTAGCACCGTGCTGGGCAGCCTCCCTCCAGTCTGATGGGGCGCGGTGGGAGTGGGGGGCTCGAGGGCCCCAACGGGTCTCCGCGGCCCCCGGCCCGGGGCACGCGCCCGGCGGTGACTCCCCGCCCCCCACCGCCCGGCCGCAGGCCTGTGATTGGGCGCCCCGGCCCCGCCCCCGCCCCGGGCCCGCGCGCCCACCTGGCGCCGCGCGTTCTCCTCGGTGATGTTGGTGTCGTGCGCCCAGCTGGCTACCGTGCTCTGGTACAGCACCTGCTCGGCTTTAGGGTTGAAGCTCTGCACGAAGAGCTGAGCTCCAGCCTCATCGGCGGGAAAGTCTCCGGGCTGCAGCTCGGGGGCCAGCGCCAGGGCGGCGGGCGGCGGCAGGAGCAGCAGCAGCAGCAGCGGCAGGAGCGGCGGCCGCGGCCCGGGCCCCGGACGGCGCGACGCAGCCCCCATAGCCTGGTGCCGTGCGCGGTGCTGTCCCGTCTCCCGCGCTGCGCCCGCCCGCTCTGCGGATTATAAAACCCGGCGGCTGCCGCCTTCCGACACACCCCCACCTCCCCGCCCCGCCGCGCTTCCTCCCCGTCTCCAAAGTCCCCCGGCCGCGCGGGCCTAACAGAGCGGGGCGGGGACCGAAGCTTCTTGGCCCGCCCGGGTAGGGGCGCCGGCCCGGGGAGGAGCCGAGGCGGCCCCCTGCGAGATGCAGCTGGGAGGTGGCGGATGGGGCTTAGGTCAGGCTCTGGCGGAGGAAGCTAGCAAGGGGGTCCCCCGCCCCGCAGCACGCACACCCCTTAAGCCGAGGGACCCAGCAGTCTACTGGAACACCCAAGCCTGCCCACCGTGCCCTCTCCTTGTCATCACTCAGCCTCGCAGACTCAGCGCAGGGACCCGGGGTCCTGCGGTCTCTGCCGCTCAGTCTTCCGGCCTAAGGGCCCCAGGCCAATGGGGCTCCACAGTGTCAAGGTGAAGAAGCTGTCCGCAGCGCCGCTGGCGCAGCAGGGAGAAGGTTAATGATCAGTCGCCACGTCTGGCTTCTTCAGTAGGCCTCGTGGGGGAGGGGCGGAGAGGGACCTTGTGGTTGAGGGGAGAGTTTAGGCTTTGGCAGGCGCCCAGGGTTGGCGCTGCAAAGATGTTCAGAGCCCTTCCCCGCCACACACACACACACACACCTGGGGACTGGGTGGGGGCTGCCAGGAAACCCAGGGTTGGCGCTGCAAAGATATTCAGAGCCCTTCCCCGCCACACACACACACACACACACACACACACACACACACACCTGGGGACTGGGTGGGGGCTGCCAGGAAACCGGGAAAGAACGGAGGGGCTATTCTGGGAGGGGGCAGAGAGAGGCACAGGGGCGCTGGCACACCTGCCCTCTTCCCATTGGGACACAGCAGTCGGGATCGCTCAGCAGACGCAACCACGCAGACTGGCAGCCTTTGATAGCTACAGAGACGATCCTACAGATGAGAACAGCCCCTTCATTTAACGGATGAAGAAATTGAGTCTCAGGTTGAGTGGCTTTCCCCAAGTCACCACACTCCCCCTCAGTCTTCCCCTGCCTCGGGCACGTGTCCCTCTAAGTGGCAAGCATAGGGGGAGGGAGGACAGTGGCATGCTCTTGAGGTGGTTGTGGAGGCTGGGGGTCCCCTCCTAACTCCTCAGCACCATGGTGTCTGTCGTCTGAGGTGGGAGTACCCAACACCCAGAAAGACACCCCAACAGGTATGGGAGGGGATCTCGGAAGAAGTGCAGACTAGGCAGAAGAAGCAGGCAAGGAGCCAGGGACAGCTGCTGGGGAGTCCCCAGCCCTTTGGGAGTCACCTGGACTCCTGGGTATCTGCATGTGGTACGGAGCCTGGGACTCTGAGGGACACATGGGCTCACGTGTCACACTTGGCAAATGGAGTGTGTGCAGGAGGCTGTGCAACCCAAGTAGCCTCAAGGTCATGCTGAGTTGTCAGATGTCATGGTGCCAGGGAGAGGTGTGGAGGGAAGGATGAGCGTAGGGGTGGGGAGGAGGTGGCTGCCCCAGCCCTAGGAGGAGGGAGGCAGGGTGTTGTCAGAGTTGCCCTTAACCTTGGTCTGTGGAGGGGAGAGAGGAAGGCTGGGGCTTTTCCTCACACCCATGCACATCAGCACTGGCTGAGTGGACCCTGTGATCAGATCAGCCCAAGTGAGGGTGAGGGCCAGGCTGAGGGGGTGGCAGTGACCCGGGCTCTTCTCCTTGGAGACACCCAGCTCTCTGGTGGTCCTCACTGCTTGGCCTTCCAGGCTTTGAGGGCAATGGGCCACATGTGCCAGTGAGCTCTGTCTTCCGGGAGGGAGCAGTTTCTCCACCCGTGGAAGCTGGAGGGAGGGATTTTGAGTGTGGCATCCCTTCAGGCCCTGGAGGAGTGGTCCTGAGGGTGGGGGATGGGGTAGAGAGGAAGAAGAGTCTGAGGCTTAGCTAGTACTCAGGGGGCCCTTCTCTTCTGTCAGGAAAGAAGCTGCGGAAGGCAGATGGAGGCAGATTTCAGCCAGAGCCTCGCCTCTGAAGAGCTCCTGAGAACCAGGTCTGGGAGGAGGGTGGACCCTGTGTTCTGTGCTGCCCGTCCATTCTCAGGTCTCAGCGTGTGGTGCTGTGACAGTGGCTACAGGACATCGGAGTTAGGGCCTGAGTTTATCATGGGACAGCCGCTGTGTCCTTGAAACATCGTAGAAGCAGAGGCGACTCGGGCTTGGACGATGCTCTAAGCCTGGGTTTACATGGAACGAACTGACAATAGGGCTGGCTGGGGGTGTCATTCACGCCTCCATCGTCGTCACATTTCCTGTGATGGCTTGTGGGATTGTACAGCTTCTCCGCTGAACTGTGAGTTCCAGGAGGACAGAGGTTGTGCCTGCTTCACTCTCTGGGTTTTCCAGGGCTCAGCACGGTGCCTGGCACAAACTAGGCCCTCATTCAAGGAAGGGGGAATGGAGAGGAGGGATGCCCGACACTCACATTCAATCCCTTGGTGGCAAGTTCACAGCCTCCGGCAGGAAGCACAGGGAGCGCAAATCTCCCTGATTCGGTATTGGCAGTGACACAGACACCGCAACCTTGGTTCCAATGAGTGAGAGTTAAAAATAACTTCTATCTGTAGGTCTTATTCATGATGAGAGGTATAATAATGAGAAGAATACACTTTACATTTGGATAGTGCTCCAGACCTTACTGAGTTCTTTTGTGTACACAATCTAATTTGATATTTACAATAACCTCCAGAGGCAGGAGGGATATAAGGCCCTTTGTTTAGGCAGCTCCCAGGCAAACAATGGAGGCGGTCTGAATGCTGCCGGAGAACAGAATTGTGATGAGGCCTGACCGCCCCGCCCGGGTCGACACAGTCTGCCTGGGAGATCCCTTAGCTCTTCATTGCTCTTCCAGGGAAGGGAGGGCCGCCAGGTAGCAGGCCTGGAGCAAAACATCCCTTAGAAAATATGCCCAATAGTGGAATAGAATTGAGTCCAGGAATAAACCTTACGTTTATAATAGATTGATTTTTGGCAAGGGTTCCAGGACAATTAAATGGGCTAGTAAGGAAGGGAAGAGAGGCTTTTTACCAAATGGTGCGGGGACAACTGGATTTCCACGTGCAAAAGAATGAAGTTGGACCCCTTACTCCACACCATTTACAAAAATTAACCCAAAAGGGATCGTAGAAACATAGGTATAGTCTTTGTGACCTTGGATTAGGCAATGGTTTCTTAGATATGACACCAAAAGCACAAGTGACAAAAGAAAAATTAGATAAATTGGTCTTCATCCAAACGAAAAACTTTTGTGCTTCAGAGGACAGCACCGGGAACATGAAAAGACAACCCGCAGAGTGGGAGAAAGCGTCTATGTCATAGGGGGCTTGTGTCCAGAATATATGAAAAAGTCCTGCAGCCCCACAATAAAAAGACATAGCTCAGTTAAAAAATGGGCAGAGGATTTAAATAGACATTCTCCAAAGAGACACCAAAAATCACATAAAAAGATGCTCGAGCTCATTAGCCATCGGGGAAATACAAACCAAACCACAATGAGATACCACTTCATACCCACCCCGATGCCTAAAATAAAAAAGACAGACAATAACAAATGTTGTCGAGGACATGGAGAAATTGGAACCCATGTACATCCCTGTTGGGATCGTGAAAAGGAAAAGCCACTTTGGAAAACAGATGGGCAGTTCCTCAAAACGTTGAACATGGAGTTACCATGTGACCCTGCAGCTCTGCTCCTGGTTGTGTACCCAGGAGAAGTGGGAACATGTCTGTACAGAAACTTGCACACAAAATTGGAAACAACCCAAATGCCCATCAACTGATGAAAGAATAAACAAAATATGGCACATTTATACAATGGGATACTGTTTAGCCCTAAAAAATGAAATATTTCTGCGATATGGAGGAACCTCAAAAAGATCACACAAAGCAGAAGATGCCAGTCACAAATGCCAGGTGTGTGTAAATCCACTTATGTGAAATGTCTAGAACAGGCAAAGGCACAGAGATGGAAGGCAGATTAGTGGAGCCAGGGGCTGCGGGGAGGGGAAGGCTGGGGGCGACAGCCAATGGCATGGTGTTTCTTCATTGGATGATGGAGATGCTTTAATGAAATTATTCGTGGTGGGTGCACAACTCTGTGAATATAGCGGAAACAAATGAATAGTATACTTTAAAAAGGCGAAATTTTAGCAATTATATTTCAATTTAGCTGTCATTAAAAAATATGCCCAGCCCTGGCTGGTGTAGCTCAGTGGATTGAGCATGGGCTGCAAACCAAAGAGTTGCTGATTTGATTCCCCATCAGGGTACATGCCTGGGTTGCGGGCCAGGTCCCCAGTGAGGGCCATGTGAGAGGCAACCATACATTGATGTTTCTCCCTGTCTCTAAAAATAAATAAAATCTTTAAAAAAAAATATGCCCAAATGTTCACGTCCATCACTCTACGTTCCTCAAGGAAGCCCTGATCATTGGTCTGTTTTCAGAGAAGCTGTGGCTCTCTCACCGAAACCCTCTTTGTTTGGCCCAAACCGCCCGTTCCTCAAAGCCCAAGCATGTGCAGCTCTGGTCCATTCAACCCACGCTAAACTCTCCTTTCTCTATTTATTCAGCATTAAGTCAAGCGGATACCAAAAGCAGGGAGCAGGGGAAATAGCACTGGTTTAAGAGCCAGGAAAACCTGGGCCACTCTTGAAGCCTTATCACTTCCTACCCTCTTTCAGCCTGTTTCCTCATGTGCAGAGTGGTCGTAAACATTTCTACCCATCCTCCCTCTGGGGGTTGTGGGGAGATGAAGACAGATCCTTCCTCAGTTGTTGCACAAAAACAAGATATTATCATCAAAGCCATTGGCTAACATTCCTATATGCAAGGCCCTGGGCTAAGAGGGAAATACAAGATTATTGCCTTTAACGTAAAACTTGGGATAAAGAGAAAATGAGCCCTCCAGGCTAAGAGCTTAAGGTTAGTATAAACAGTAGATGCTCAGGGACAGGGAGGAAGATGACTCATGCTGGCTGGAGAGGACCCGCCAGACAGCTTCCCTCTGAGGGAGGCAGGGCTTAGCCTCAGAGAATCAGAGCGGGTTAGGCCTTCCAGGCAGAAAGTTTGAGCCAATGCAGAAGCGGGAACGGCGAGGCTGGAGCTGGGCAAAGTGAGAGGAGCCCCACAGAGCTGGGAAAAAGGTGTCATTCCTGTCTATGTTCACGAAGGGACCACTGCAGAGGTCACCTCACAAGGGGCACACCCAGAAGTGGGCTCAAGATTCAAGGTTAAAAATAAGAACATGGTGACTCAAGAACACGACACTTGGTGTGCCTGATGCAGGTAGAACAAGGCAGCGAGGCTTCTGGGGGGTGGAGGGGGAGTGGACAGCACAGTGGTTCATAGTGGGGTCACTTGTCCAACTCTGCATTTGGGTTTCATCTCTGGTGTGACCTTTGTCAACTTACTAACCTCTATGTGCCTTGGTTTCCTCGCCTGTGAAATGGAGGTACAGTGGTACCTAACTCATGGGGTTGCCAGCAGGTTTAAATGAAGTTCTATAAAGTGCTTAGATGCCTTGCTCTATAGGCATGGCCTGATGTTACGCACGGTCCTGTCCCCAGCACCCACAGGGCACCCAGCGTGCGGGACAGACTATTAATGTTGGAGTGCAGGAAGGAGGCACTATCAGGGCAGATATAAGGCCTGGCTCTGCAGAAGGCCTCAGGCTCAGAGCGTGTGGGTTGTGGCTGGTATTTTGAACTCCTTGGTCCTCAGGCAGCTGTCACAGCCCCTCCCACACTCACCCAGCAGGGATGAGGTGGAAAAGTTGGTTAGCTGTGAATATGCTGCGCTTGGGGTTAGGGAGCACTCAACAGCTCCTGAAGATTCTCTGGGGTGGATGCCTGGTCCAGCAGAATCCTGAGATAGGAAGCGGGCACAGAAAAAGAGCAAAGGATCTCATGACTGCAGAGGGGGAGGGGACCAAGGCCCCACTGTGGCAGGAGGGAGAAGAGCTGGCTCCTCAGTCACCCACCTGCGCACAGCAAAGGACCAGGGCCTTCCAAAACCGAGTCCTCATCTCCTTGCCTTCCCCATACTTAACCTGCTTCTGGGATGTTCCCCTTCTAGAAACATGCTGTTCAAGGCACCATCACCCCTTTCAGCTCCTCCCTCTTCTTCCCCCTCCATCCAATCAGCTGCTGCCTCTGCTCCATCCCTCATCTGTTCTGCACACCCCTGGATCCTACTTCTCGAAGTCTCTACTCCTTCTCACCTGCCCCCCTCCACCATGGCTGCCTCCCTCCACGGCTGCTGGACCTTCTCAGTTTGCTAATCACTTATCTTCACTGGTCACTCAGAGATACAAACGTAGGCAGGGCACTGCCCTACCTAAACCTTCCTTAGGAGGAAGTCTGGCAACCTCTGCTCACATCCTGGAGATGATCGGTGGAAATTTCTGTTTTTTCTGCTTGAAATGTGAAACTTCCAGCAACTGCTCTGATCAACTCCTAGCCCTCCTTTCAGGGCGCCGCCCAAGTGATCCCCCCAGCGGGGGCCTGCCACCTCTGACAATCGCCTGTAAACATCTGGGGAGTCTGTCCATGAGGCCATCTCCCGCATAGGCACCATGGCCTCAGGAGAAACGTGTGGAGGAACAAGTGAGAGAAGGAAAAGCAGGGGGACGTTGTTAATGAAGACCAGGCAAGATTAGGCAACAGGACACAGGACAGATATGAGTCCAAGATTACTCAGATGTTCCTGGCCTGGGAGGCAGATATGGGTCATCGCTGTCCACAGCCATGGCAAAGCTGGGCCTCACCCTGGGCCTGGTGTGGAGGCATACATGTTCCCTGACTCTGCTTCCTGGAGTTGGGGGCCTGCCCCCCAAGGTCAGAGTGCAATGCAGATGGAGTCCAAAGAGGCTTACTTGCCACAGGGCATTATCCTTGGAATGTAACATTAAGAAAAACTATCTTTCTTATTAAAACTGTGCTTGACATGAAGCTGTGGGGAGAGCTAAACACAGACAGAAAAGTTAAGAAAACTTTTTCAGTACTGATTGGTGTGGCTCAGTGGGCTGGACGTCGTCCCACAGACCCAAAGGTCCCTGGTTCAATTCCCAGTCAGGGCACGTGCCTGGGTTGTGGGCCAGGTCCCTGGTTGGGGGCGTGCAAGAGGCAACCGATTGATGTTTCTCTAACACATCAAAGTTTCTCTCCCTCCCTGCCCTTTTCTCTTAAAAAAAAAAAGTAAAATTGTACAAAAAATACTTTTTCAAAATATAGGTATGAGGAGTCAAAGCAGTAAGGCTGAATTCTACAGAGAGTCTGCATTTAGAAGGAGAAACCAGGTGCACGTAAACAAACTGGTAATTTTTCACATGGAAAAGATCTGCAGGTTCAGGATGCACCACAGGGCTGGTGAAGCTGTGAGAGCAGCCTCGAGCCTCTTCGCCTGCACCAGTAGGCTCTCTAATGAACTGGATCAGGCCCCCTCTATGCCGTGAGACCAGCCCTGGGGGTTTCCTCAAACATGGGTGTGCAGTTTATGAGATTCTGGAAAAATCTGCAGTCCATTCACAAGAGGATGAGCAGGTACAGAGGGATCTGGAAACCATTTCTTCCCAGGAATCCCTGAAGGTGACATGTTTCTGCTGGAGAAAAGGAGACTGGGTAGACGCGGATGCTGCCTCTCACGTTGGAGGGCAATTATGTCACAGAGAAGAGACTCACTGAGTGTTTTTCTAGAGAGCAGAGGGAAGAGCAGTGAGTGAGAACGATGAGGCAGGAGACAGAGTTAGCCTAAGAAAGCACTTTCTATCAGAGCAGCCCACCCACTGAGGCAGTGAGCTTCCCAGCCCTGGAAATGTTCCAAGGGAGGGCGATGTCACGGATAACGTAGACATCATTGGCAAAAGAGCAGTGGCTCCCAACCTGCTTTCCTTTCCACACGTCCCGTTGCTAAGAAACCCCACGTTTTGCCCTGGCCGGTGTGGCTTGGTAGGCAGGAGTGCCATCCCGCGGGTTCGATTCCTGGTTGGGAGGCAAGTAATCAATATCTCTCTTTCACATCGGTGTTTCTTTCTCTCCTCTCTGTCTGTCTGTCTCTTTCTTTCTTTTTCTCTGTCTCTCTCCCACCCCTCTCCCTCCCTCTCTAAAATCAGTGAATATACCCTCAGGCAAGGATTTTTTAAAAATCCTATCTTTTGAAGTATTATGTCTCTAACAAATTACACTTGTCCAAAGCAAAAATTACCCCATTTTAACAGTCAAAACCCCTATACTATCAAGCAGCTTGCTTAGTGAGGCCTGGGGCCCCCGGAGCAGAGGGAGAAGTGGCCCCTGAGAACGGGGGGGGGGGCCTTTTGCCGGGACCACCATTGTCTAGCAATTCGCCAAAATGGCCGAGACTGAGGGGACCAGGAAAGACACCCTGTGCGTCCTCTAGGCCTTTTAGAAACATGCAGTTGTGCCTTTGGCCACACACACGTGAATCTATAAGAAAGGTGGTATTGTAGACAACAAGGGAACGGGCACTGTTCAAAAGGAAGGCCCACAAACGTTTCCATGGCAAAACTGGAGGAGTCCACAGTGTGACCCTGTGGGAAACAAACAAGTTAAGGGCAAGATGCTTGCCAAGAGAACTACTGGACGTACTGAGCATATTAATTACTCCAAGAGCCAAGATGGCTTCCCAAAATATGTGAAGGGAAATGAGCAGAAGGAGAAGGAAGCCGAAGAGAAAGGGACTTGGGTTCAGCTGAAGTGCCAGCCTGCTCCACCCAGGGGGCACGCCTGTGAGCTGGTGCGAAGGAGCCTGAGCTGCTGGAGCCCGTTCCCTCTGAATCCACCGCTTAGCAGGCACTTAAAATAAAAAAGACGTCTGGGCTGTAGAAAGAAAAAATGAGGTTGTGCTGGGGCTGGGGTTTGAGGAATGACAAGCCACACAGGGAGGTCTGTGCGGCAGGGCAAGACCAGAGGTGAAAACAGAAGCTCCAGGAAAAGCGTCTGAGGGTGAAGTGGGACTGAGATGAGGCTGGAGGGTGCGGATCCAAGGCTCCGGCCTCTGCTGTGGCTGGCTAGGCTGGGCGGCTCAACGGGCGCCATGCAGGCAGATGGCACGCGTCGGGGTGGGGGGGGGCTGATCCCAAAAGGAAAGAATAGATACAGTCTGGTGACTTTAAAAATTAGACCTTCAGTTACCAGAAGATACCCCAAGAAAATCCAGACAAGTCATGCACTGGGAATAATACCTGTCACACATTTAAATGATAAAGGACTAATAATCTAGAATAAGTAAAGAATTGTATGAATAAATAAGAAAAAGACAGGAGAAGAAAAGGCACAGAATCGCACAGAAGAGGAAGCACAAACGCCCCCAGACATACAGAAAGATGTTCCATTTCATTTAGTGACACACCCACCCAATTGGCACGAACCTGAAAAGCGGACAATACTGAACATTGCTGAAGGTGTGCAGCACCGTGGGGACGCTGCGCTGCCGGTGGGCGTGCCCATCAGCATAGCTCTTCCAGAAAGCGGTTGGACGTCTGGACACCCTTGAACTTTGGCATACCCTTGACCTTTGGCATACCCTTGACCTGGCAATTTCACCCCCAGGGTGCTCCCGAGAGCAATGTATCTCTCACTGTGACGAGGACCAGTTCTTGTTTCTGTGTTCATTTTCAATCTGTTGGGGGAATAATATTTTCATAAAATGTGATAAAAATAAAATCCTAACAATTGAAGTGAATAAAAAACCATATAATATACAATCCCTGATATTTTATTATTAAATTCAACAGACATAAAGTTACCTGTGTAGATGCCAAGGAGACGCCAAAGAGAATGCTTCTGGAAAACTGCTCTGTACTGGAGGAAAACAAGAAGTGGCTCGTGCGTCTGGTGACCGGGATGCAGGCAGTGGGTGTGCATGAGCGGCGGCAGCGCGGATGGCGTCTCGGAGACACAGCTGTGAGGGAAAACACCAAGCTTCAGAAGACTAATATGATGTCTTTTTAAAAGAAGTTTTATCGAAGTATAACTGACATTTCTGTGTTGTAGCATAATTCACCCATTTTATGTGTACGATTGAATGATTTTTAGGTAATTTAGAGAATTGTGTGGCTATCACACTAATTTCAGTACATTTCCCTCCCCCTCCCCCAACAACCCCGTGTCCGCCGTCGGTCACTCCCCATTCCCACCCCCAGCTGCCGGCAGCCACTGACCCACACTCTGTCTCTGTAGATTGGACTTTTCTGGACATTTCATTTAAGGGGAATTTTACAATATGTAGTCTTTTGTACCGTGTTTTTGGAGTATATTCGTGTTGTCGCGTGCATCAGAGCCTCATCCCTTTTTATTGCCAAATGACTGTCCTCTGTGTGGATGCACCGGGCTTTGTTCACCTCATCAGCTGACGAACCGGGGGCTGTTTCCACTTTGGGGCCACTTTGTCTGAGGTTGCTTTGCATGTGAGTCTTTGCTCACACCTGGTTTCATCTCTCGTAGGTGCATATGTCGGGGGCACCCTTCAAATGAGGCTCCAAAACAAGAAAAACTAAACAGGGTGAGACACTCGATACGTACAAAGTACTGAAACTATTCTTGGACAGAGAAGAGAATGACAAACACAGGGGTGTGGGTGGGGGCGGGAAGGGGGAAGGAGGAAGGAAGAGGACGGGACTCAGCTAGACAGAGCAGCGTGGTGCAGTGCATCTGTGGTATTCATTTTATTGTTGTGCTTCATGGCTTACGTGCATGTCAGATGTCATATGCACGCACGTATTTACATTATACATAATATATTACTAGTAGGAAAACATTTTTTAAAGAAATGGAGCCTATCTCCATGACCCTAACAATTCCACTGGGTTCTCGTGTCAGGAAAATCAGGCCCCCATTCTGGCCACTCCTTGCTTAGCCCGTACCTGGCTCCCGCTGCTCCGGTCCTACGGCCGCCATGCCCAGCTTACTATAGGCCCTCGCCATTCCTCTGGCCCCTCAGGCTCTGCTCCCTCCAGTCTGTCCAATGCAGAGCTGAGAGAATGGATGCTTGTCCTGAAGTGTGAATCTGACGACAGCATCCAATCGCTTGAAACCCTTCCCTGGCTCGTACTCACCTGGGGGACAAAGTCCCCACTCCTGAGCGTAAAGCCCAAAGTCCTTCCTGGGGTGGCCCCTGCTTCCTGTGCGCACCCAGTTCTTGCCCTACCTCCACAGTCCTTCGATCAGTCCCCTGGTGGGCCTGGCCCCTGATAAAGTGCTCAACAGTCAGCAATAAAGGGACGAAAACAAGAATCGTGTGGTGTACAAAAACAACCAGCCTCTAGCAGCTGGGCTGCAGCTCTTTTCTGGGTTACAATACCTTTTATTCCAAATAGCCTTTCTTTTCTTTTGTAGTTAAAATATTATTTCTTTCTTAAAAGGGCGAGGAGAGAAAATGAAGTATTTTTCGATGCTGCCCTTACTTGCCATCCGTGTTCTGCAGAAGCTGGCCCCACTGGTGTGACAAGCTGACCCTGACCTCTGGGGCCCCTGGGACTTTCCTTTCATCCCTTCTGCCTGGAACGCCCCCATCCCCATCCCACATTTGGTCATCACTCATCATCCTTCAAGGGCTGACCTGACCTTTCTGACCCCAAAGCCAGTCTGTGGCATTGCGTACGGCGTTCAGTGAGAAGGACCACAATGATCTGCGCACCTGTCTTTCCACAGAGCTGCAGGATGGTAGAAACCGAGCACCTTCACACTTACATTTCCAGGGCCTGGTGCAGCCCCGGTCACCCATGGACATGGCAGGTTTGCTACGAGCCTGACTAGAATGAACGAATTCCAGGCTTCTTTGCAGAGGGCAGGTGTGGCAGTGGTGAGGGGCTGTGGGGGGTGCCCAGGCCTCTGCTGGCCTCAGCACCGCCATGTCTCTCCTGCTCAGAGGGCCTGGCTGGGTGCCAGTGACCTTCTCCCCCCACCAACCCCACTGGGGCCCAGCTTGGAACCTGGGGGCTCTAACTGGCCCTAGAGCCGTCCCTGCACCTGTGTGTATCTTACTGTGTCTGTGTGTATCTTACGCATTGTTCTCGGAGAGGGGCCAGGACATGAATGAGTCCGCCCACACTCTGGACGCCCAGGGAACCTCCACTGACAGGAAGACAGATGGAGTGAAGCCAGCAATTCCGTCAGGGAGAAGCTGCAAAAGAGAGAGACAGTTGGAGAGAGACAAAACAGGCCTGCAGTGACAGCAGAGGCAGAAACTTGAGGACCCACAGAGAAGGGAAAGTGGGAGGGATAGCTGCCATCCACACGGGAGCTGGAGCTGGGGGTCTGGCTAGCCTCCCGCTGGGCTTTGGGAGAGGCACCCTGTTGGCCTCTAACAGCCTGCATCAGAGGGCCCAGAGCATGGAGGCAAATCCATCTTTGGGGCCCACCTCTCACCTCTAGACGTCTGCAGCCCTGGCCAGGCCCTCTGAGTGCCTAGGACCTCTGAGGAGCCCTCTGACTGGCCTCTGCCCACCCCCAGGGCCCTTCAGTAAACAGAGTCCCCCTGCAAAGCATCGAAGATGGGTCAGAGGAGGGGTCCCTAGGGAAGAAAATGATGTTTTGTCCCTTCGTTACCTTGGAGTAATTCACTTTGTCTTAGGAAAGCCTCTTGAGGGGCCTTGGAGGCAGAAAGTCCCATATTGAGGGGAAGGTGGCAGCAGACTACTGTGGCTAGTCAGAGGCCACCTCCTGTCACCCCCCTCTCTTGAAAGTGGGATGGGTGGGTACCCACATGCAGAGGAGGAAATAACACAGATGAGACCCTTCTGTCTTTGCAGACCTCCTCTGAGGGGCAGCTGGTGAGAAGGTGAGGGACTTCTGGGGAGAAGTGCGTCCCTGGAGGAACCTGAATGGGTTGGGCTCTGCAGACGGTCCAGTCTTTTGAGGAAGGCCTGGTGCTGGCCCAGTGCCCCGGGCACTGTGGGGAGACCACAGGGGCCAGGAAACAGAGCGCCGGGCCACTCAAGAGCCTAGGAGCTGGGCTCACTGGCATGGGTCTGTGCATTTGCTGGTGCGGCAGCTGCCCAGGCAGGCAGGTGCCGCCGGGCCTGACTTCGCAGTGGAGTGAGGCGGCCAGAACTGAGCCCTGGTGTGTGTGCGCACGTGGGTTTGGATCTGTCAGGTGAAGAGAGGTCCGTGGAAGGGGAGAAAAATCTTCAAGATAAGTGGGAGCACCTGAGGTCATGATGTTTGGCCCTGTCGCTGTGAAGGCAACTCACTGCACAACGGATGATGGGTGTGGGGCTGGGCAATGACTCCTTAACACCTCCGAGCAGTGTTCCTGCCTTCCAACAGGCTTAGGCCTGGGGACCATTTCTGGGACCTGGGTCTTTGAGGGGAGGCCTGGGACCAAGCCCGCCCAGAACACCCGAGCTTCCTGTGGCTGTTAAGGGCAGAAGGACCCAGCTCTGGCCCTGCTCCAGGGACCAGCTGAGGGGTGTGATTCCCCCTGGTACCAGCTTACCTCTTAGGGTCTCCTGCTGGCTGGGATTGTGGCTTCTTGAATGAGGGAGCTTCTGAACTAAGGTCAAGGTGCCTTTAGATCTAAACTGTTCTCAGCAAGGACCAGCCTGCCTGATAGGCAAACTTGAGACAGGAGGTGATGACCAAGGTCCAGAGTGGCAGATGGGATGGAGATAGGGGAGGAGTGAAGCAGGGTGAGCAAAACCTCTGACTCAGGACAAGTGTGATGCTCACTCGTGGCGACCTCAGAAGTCACCCAGGATTATGCCCTCACCAGGGACAGTGCCTCATGTGACCACCCCCTTCTTTCTGCTCTTCTGGGTTCAGCTGAGATCCTACTCTGGGAGAGGGCTCGCACAGCGCTACAGCTGGGGAGCACGGCCTGTCCCTTCGCTCGTCTCCCACTCGGGGCATCCTCTGGGCTGTGGCTTGGTCACCTGCACTTTTGACTTAGAGTGGCTACCGCTTCCTCACTACAACCCTGGCACAAGGGACTTGGCTGTGAACCAGGCCAAGAGTTGCAATGGCTTTAGGACCCAAGATGAGAACTCAGAGCTCTCATAAGCTTTGAACAAAGGGCAGAAGTCCCTGTCATGCCATTTATGGCTGGTTTGTGGAGGTGATTAGATGTCTATCAATATCAACAGCTCCGCCCCCTCCCTTTCCAGCCTCTGCTGACACCGTCCAAGGCAGTGGCCACCCCCTCACCGCAGGCTGCACACTCTTGCTCCCGGGGTGTTTCTTGCTCTCCACAATGCAGATAGTGCACACAAAGCAGGTCTTTGATGGCTGCTGATTGGCTGACTGACTCAGGGAGGAAAGCAGGGAGGTAGGGATTGAGGACGGACTGGGACACAACCTCCTCATGGTTTCCTTCCCGGAGGGGACAGCTGGCCCGGGCCAGTGTGCTGCTGGGCTGGTGCCTCCTGCTTAGGTCGCTCCACCAGCCACAGGGCAAACCTTCTGGGCCGGACAAGCCTGGCAGTGCCCTGCTGACTGTGACCCAATGTCCAGATTCTGCAGAGTGTGGTGGAACGTGGTTATGGTCAGACACAGCTCCAATGACGGGCTTATGGACACTCAGGTGCTCCAGGAACCCCAGGTGGGGTCCCTGCTCCACACCTTACATGCCCAACCTCTGCCCTCTCCAATGACTTGTTTACCTTCCTGCTCTTGGCTGCTCACTTCTCCTGTGTTGGGGAAAGAGGTGTGCTGGGGGCGGGGCCATGCACATCCCTGCCTCAGGGACCTTGCCCTTCTATCCTCTTCCCTCGATGGAATTGCCTTCCCCTAGGTCTTCACCCGGCTGCACCCCAACTCCTCTCTCCGCAGAGAGCCTTCCCTAGCAACCCCAACAATAAGCTTCCCTCCTGTGATGCTCCAGCTTTCTCCTGCTTTATCTTCTTGCACTTGTTGTGACGTGCGGTTGGGTTTCTGTGTGTGTGTGCATTTGCACGTGTGTATGTGTGTTGTTTGTTAGCTTCCTTTTTAGTGATCTGTCTCCCCCACTTCCCATAAGTTACCTGAAAGCAGGGACCTTGCTTGGCTTTCCAATCACTCTCTCTCCGGGGCCTAGAACAGTGCCTGACACAAGGAAGTGGGCAATAAATCTTTGTTGAAAGAAAGAAAGGAATTGAGGAAGGGAGGGAGGGAGGGAGGGAAGAGAAACTGACTTTCTTCTGGCCACGCCCCCCCCCCCCACCGCCCAGCTCAGCTGCCCTGGGAATTTGGGGAAGGCCACCCCCTTCATTGCCTCCCACCTTGGGGACCCAGTGCTGTCCTGCCACCTCCTGCACCAGGCTGGTCCCCCACTGCTCGTCCCTCTCACACCCTGTTCCCTTGGGGTCTGGTGGAGGTAGAAGTTGGCCAGACTGTCCCAATTCTTGTTGCTTCTCTGGCCATCCTGTTTTGGCTCACGGGCAGGTAGGTCACACCTGTCTGTCTGTTTTCCCAGGCCAGACCAGCCTCGGGGTCAGCTCGGGACACACAGCCTTTCATTTCCCTCAGCCCAATCCCCTCGGAGGTCCCAGGTGACTCACTGTCTTCATTGGTGGCTCAGGAAGCTTGGTGTCCAATCCCCTGCCTTGCTGCCTCTCCGCCTCTCCTGCCCCGTCGCTGCTGCTCTGCCGAGGCTCTGGCTGCTCCTACTGGGGCTGCTGTTTTCTGGCCCCCTCTGCTCCCCCTGAAGCTGGAAGACAGTTTTTCTCCCTGAGTGATAATAGTTCCATTTTAAGCTCATCAAAGTAGCCATGCTCTTTCCCATGCAGACTAGTTTTCTTTTCAAGGAAGGTGGAGCAAGTTCCTCGGGCCCGCATATACTGGTCAGCGTATGTGTCTTTGAGTTATTTGCCAGGGCCAGGCCGCCTCCCCGAGCTGGGGCGGCGTGCTGACCCAGGCAGTGGCCCGGCGAGGCCTCGTCCGCCTCCTTCCAGCACAGCAAGCTCTTGCTCCTTTGGCTGGTTTTTGGCCAGGAACACTGCTGCACACTCCCTGCTGTCCCTTTGCCAGGTTAACCTCCGTCATCCGGTCACTCTGCGATTCTATGCCACGCGCCCCAGAAGCCTTCTCTGACCCTCACATCTGTTTTTATGTGCTGGCATTTAGCGCCTGGGAGAATGAGGCTGCGTCTGTCATGCTCAGTGTTGTGTCCCCAGTGTTGCCCAGCGTTGGGCACAGGGAAGGGACTCGATAAAACTGTTGTAAAGAACAAGAATGAATGAATTTTGTGACTTTGCATCTTACGCGGCCTTAGGACTGGGGCCTCCATCACTTATGCCTTCGGTGTTCTCTGCAGGGAGAGGTTAAGGCCTCTGCCTGAAGCGTGTGCTGCAGAGGAGTTAACGGGGTGTTTCGGCCTGCTGCGGGCAGGGAAGCCGCACTGGGAGGGCCACAGCAGCCAGGTGGCCCCTCTCCTGTCCTCCCCACATGGGAACAAGGGTAGGAATGCCAGATAAAATACAGGACACCCAGTTAGACTTAAATTTCAGATGAACTGCAAATACAGTTTTAGTACATTACATGTAATATGTGGGACATACTTATGCCAAAAAACATATTAAATTCAAATTTAACTGGGTCTCCTGGATTTTTTTCCTTCTTTCTAAATCTGGTGACCTTAGCAAGGGCAGACACGATGAGCCAGGTGCTAGGGGATCTGAGGACCTGTGTATCCCATACATTCTGCTCTCTGTCTTGCTTCTTATTGCTCTTTAAATGCCTTTGGCCAAAAAACAGGGTGAGTGCAAAGCATGGTGTCCCACCACTGTCACCAGTGCTCTTACCCAGGGTACCTCCCTGCATTTCAACCCCATCCCCAGCTGCTGGACTGGATGGTCAGGCCGGGCCTCTGTGACCAGGGTATCTTCAGAGTTGAGACTGAGCCAAATGGTTGATGGGGGAGGGGTGTCCCAAAGGAGAGGTGGGAATGAACTTGGTGAGTCTGAAAACCATAAGGGCTGGTGCGAGGGGAGGAGTTTGCATGGAAAACGTCCCGGGCCACATCCTCAGTCCCCAAAAAGGAGCCTTGAGGCTGCTCTCCTTGCCCATCCCCACCCCAGCTGTAGGGTGGCTTCCAAGGCAGGAGTCTCAGCAGCAGGGAGAGGGCAAGGAGGGAGAGTGAGTGTTTGCCATCCTGGGTTGGGGATTCTGGTAACAGGGGGCAAGGCCACGGACCCTGGTACTTGACTGCAGTTTGGTGGCATCACCTGCTCTTTGAAATGGTTGGGTGGAGCCATGAGCCCTTAGAGCTAGGACCCCTTGCAGCTGGTCCCCATGGACACAGCCTATGTCACTCAGAGAGCCACCTCCATCCTCTCTCCGCTTTAGGCAGACCCCTGACAGCACGCCTAAGGGGGCTGCATGGCTGTGGTGGGGCTGGTGGTGGTGAAAGGGTGTGTGTGCGAGAGGGGGAAGGACCTAGAGGGCCCGTCCCACCCCAGCAGGAGCCTCTGTCCTGGCTTTGGAAGGGGCTGAAAGCACCCCTGTGGAGCTCCCGGCCAGCCTCGGCTCCTCCGTGGGCTCTGCCCGGCCCAGGAATGGCTCAGTTCCACATTCGACTCACAAGGCGTTTGTTGCCTGCTGCTTGCCTGTTGGTACCCTGAGGAAGCCGTTTCTTAATTTAAAATGTCCATGAATGCCCTTTGTTGGAAAGCTACTCCAACAAAGTTTATGTTCATGGAAGGTTTAAGCTCAGTAAGTCTGTGGGAGTGGACCCAGTGGTGTTTGTGCAGTGGGTACCCTTGGGTGATTTGCCTCATGTTTGAAAGTATGTTCTCTCTGTAAGGGGTGTGACTTCCCAAGACCCCCTTGGGCCAGGGCCCTCCAGGACCCTTGGGCCACTGCCCTTGGGAGGCCCACAGTGCTGGGGACAGGTCGGGGAGGGGTGTTCCTTTGCTGAGGCTCCCTTATCTGACCAGGGAAGGAAACCCCACTTCTCTCCTACCCTCAGGCCCTTGGTGAGTCTTGCCAGGCATTTGACAGGAAAGAGCCTTTTGTTCTGAGCTCGTGGGAAGTCTGAGCTGGACTTGTTATCTACTTATACCATTTCCTGGAAAAAGAACCAAGAAGGGCTGCAGTAGGGTCTGGTTCCTAACCTTGGCCTTGGCCCAGTGCCCAACACCCCCATCTTAGTGGCTGGGGCAGGGGAAGCTGCCTGTGGCAGTGTAGGCCTTCATGAGAGGCTGGTAAGGACTGATTTTCCTTAGGTTGGTTGGCCTGGGGGTTGGGTAGTCGTCTCAGACAAAGGCTTGGGTAGAGGGGCAAAGGGTCACCGTGTGTGTGTGGAACTGGGGAAGGGGGATGTCCAGCTTTCCTGTAGTCTGGTATCTCCCTCAGGGCAGCAACGTGGGCCAAGGCCTGGGCAGTGTCTGACACCTAGTGGCCACCTGAGCCCAGGGCGGGGCGAGGGTAGAGTCGAAGGTGCGAGGGAAGGAAGGGAGGGAATCTGGAAGCGCGGAGACCCGGCCCAGGCCCGCTGCGCTCCCGGCTGGCACCCCTTCCCTCTGCGCCTGGGCCAGGGCCCTGCACCGCCCATCTCCCCAGCCTCGCCCGCAGCCTCTGAGTTGGGCCTGGGCTGCAAGGTGCTCCGTCCACACCCACGGGGTTGCGGGCTCCCCCACGCGGGCCCCGAACGTGGGAGACCCCGCAAGCCAGGTCGCGAGGCCCGGATTTGGAAGGTTACCCGCACTCGGGCCCAGAGGCCGGGTCCCGGTGGCTGCCTCCTCGCCCCGCGGAGCCGTGCGCCGCGGCCCGGGCCACGCGGGAGTCCAGGCCTGGGCCGGGATCTGACGGGGCCCTGCCCCGAGATCGGGGGGCTGTTGGGGGCCCGGCCCTGCCGCGAGTGAGGGGACGCGTCGGGGCACTTCCGGCCCCCCGCGAGCCCCTGCCTGACCTTCGTCGCGTCGTCTGCCTCGCTGCCAACCCGCCACCACCGCCCGGTCGCCATGACGACAACGTGACACCGAGGGCGGCGCGACTCGCGGAACCGGCTGAGCAGCCCGGGCGCGGCGCACGGAGCTCGCGGGCCGGTGGGCGGCGCGGCGGGGACGAGCTCGGGGCCCGGCTCCTGGCCAGGTAAGCGGCCGGGGCCGGTGGGGGCGCGGGGTCCCGGAGAGGCGTCGGGAGGGGCCAAGTGTGAGCGCGGAGGGGCCGGCGAGTGGGGGTTGTGGGGGGGCGGCGCGCAGGTGTGCCCGGATCGCGCGCTGGAACAGGCCGGGCTCCGCGAGCCAGCGAGTCTTCCTCTGCCTTCACCTGCAGCCACACCTGTCTCTCGTGTCACCTGCTTCCCTGGCTCCGGGGCCACCGGGCAAGGCCGGAGGTCACAGAGCTTGTCCGGTTCCTCAGCGGTCAGCCTTCAGCCCCAGGGCTGCCTCTGTGGCAAGTCTCTGCGGAAGTTAGAATGGAGGGGCAGGGGACCCTAAGTTTATCTATGGGCCGATGGCTCATGTTTTGCCCTGTTCTATGGCCGGGGCAGACGACTGAGACAAGTGGATCAACCACCGTTTGCCACGACTGGTCTTTTGAAACCTGAAACAGACTGTCCACCTCCCTGCCCCCTGTATGTAGCAGGGCTGACATGTCTAGACCCCTTCGGTGCTTTCCTCTAACATCCTCAGCTTCTCTGTGTGGAACAGGAGTTACTCATTTGGGAAATCCTGACTCCCTGAGTTGGCTTTCGTGGGCCTGGAACTGTGGGTACAGGGGATGCAGAACTGAGCTAAGGGATCTGCTGGTGCATTTGACACCTGGGCAAGGCAGGGCCACCTCCCCTCCCTGCATGCCCTTTCCCCCAGGACACCAAAGAGACCCATGTGGACCCTGGAGTCCTGACAGGTCATCAGAGGCTGGCACCCCTCCCAAGTCCCTCCGAGCACTGATTGCCCCTTTTCTTATTCATTCTACCTCTGTGGACTTTGAGGATTTCCTAACACTCATTGTTAAGTGAAGCTCCATCTCAGTCTGTCTCGATTCTGTTCCTGTATTTTCAGAGCAAATTAAAGCAAACAAAAAAGCTTTGCCAACTTCTTGCAGATACCTTGATTTCTCTTGTGAAATCGGATTGAGGCAGAAAATACGGGCCACTGGTAACTGAGAAAGGGCGTTATAACCGTGCCCCATGTAGGAGGAGCCTCCTGAACCCAGCGTGGAGCCACTCTCCTCGTCCATCCCACTGCTTCCCTGTCCTGCCACCTCCCCTTGGCCTGCAGAGCTCGGAGTTCGGCAGCAGCAGCAGGCACTGGTGAAGGAGTCGCCCCAGACCCAGGGGCTTCTGCTCCGTGGACAGCTGATGATGGACAGAGGGAGTGTGGAGTTATCAGAGGGGGTCTTGCTGTCCACAGCCACCTCGCTCTCTGTAGCTCCAAACCTCACGTGTCAACGGTGTTTGATGTGTGACTCTTTCTATTAAGACCAGATTTAGTTTTTGTTAGGTTGTTATTGATTGAATGCCTACTGTGTGTCAGGCGCTGTGTTAGGCACAGGCACTTATTTATTCCACTGAGTCTTTGCTTCAGGCCGGTAAAGTGGGTGACTCTCAGCATCCTCCTGCCTTGAGGATGAGGAAGCAGACTCAGAGAGACTTAGCTTGCCTGGGAGCACACAGTTGCAAACAGCGGGGCTAGCTTTGAGGTTGCATCCCTCCGACTGGGGTGGCTTTCTGGGCCCCAGGTGCTTTTGCCCCGTGTGGGCCGCTCCCTCCGCACCAGCGTGCTTTCCAACCGTGTGGGACTAACGTCAAGTGTAATCCAGGCTGGGTTCAAAGTAACCGTTTTCTTCAACCCCCAAATTTACTTATTTTTCACCCAATTTTAACAGAAATAAAACCTTTTGGGGGTTGGAGGGTCCCTACGAGTAATGGGAGCCCTGGCGCTGAGTCCCCTGCACCTAACAGAGGAGCGGGGTCAGTGTCCGGCTCCCAGCTCTGCTTCTTCAGGGGGCTGTTTGGATGTGGGGTGACAAGAAAGCGCCCCATCTAGCAGCCCAGTCCTCATTTGGCCTCTCTTTTATCATATTCTAGGACATTCTAGGACAATTAAGCTTTCCCCCCTCCCCTATCAACAAAAGATCTAGCCCCACCCCCAACACAGTCTATTCTAACTCAGTTAAATCCCTGCAGTTGATGGAGGGCAGTGGCCAGGCCCCCTGCCTCCGGGCTGCAGGACATGGCAGTGTCTGGTCCCCACAATGAGATTAGGCCCAGTGATCTTTAATGAGACAGTGGGCATGGGAAGGGAGAGTGACGCTCGGCACGTTCCAGCCCTGAGGCACCTCCTGTCCCTGTCAATTCCATTAAGTGGAGTCTGACTCAGGTGGCTGTGGCAGGGGAGGACACACTGTTCCAGGAGCTGCCAGAGATCTGTCACCCACATCCGGTGCTCTGACAGAGGAAGGACAGTGGCCATGTAAGGGACCACATGAACCCCCTCTCGTTTGAAGGCTGGTCTCTTGGGCAAAGGAAACCTTGGGGATGGAGAGTGGCTGCTTCCAGGCCCTTGAAAATGCCCACGTTTTCACTCTGGGAACACAGGACGCCCAAGAACAGCCAGAGGTGGGCGGGGGGTGGCAACCCAGTTAGGAAGGAAGGACGAGAGGGTATTCTTGCTGCCAGACTGGGAAATGGAGGAGCATGACCCAGAGACATTCGCTTACTAGGGAGTGACTCGCAAATGACTGCAAGGTTTCTAACACAGACGAGGTCTGGGAGGGTCAGTTCCAACCAGCCTCACTGAAATGTCTGCTTCGAATCGCCCAGGCTCGAAAGTGGCGCCTCCTTGCACCAAGGTCGGTTGTTAATTTTGTTGAACTGAATAGGCAACGGGGAAGTGCCATTGCTGAGGGCGTCTTTCCGTTCATCGTCTCTAAAACACAGAACCACTCACTACTCTGTCTTTTTTGTAAATCTGGATTTTCATGCTTGGATCTCATGGACTGTGAGGTCACCCGTAGGCAGGAAGGCACAGGCCTGCCAGAGGTGGCTGGTCTTGCTTGGTTGTGAGTTTCCCTGTCACCCCTCACAACTGGGCTTAAAATCACCCTCAAATTGGAGGGGGTGGGGTGCGGCAGGGACAGCTTGGGCCTCCCTAATTCCAAAGGTCATCCTTTATCTCTCGCTTCCTCCTGGATGCCTGGTTACCTGCAGCCCATGCGGACCAGGGAGCAGTTGACGTGAAGGTCTTGCAGCTGGCTCCGTGACTCCTTCTCTCTTAGCCGTCCGTTCCTACCCTACTGTGTTTTTCTCCCAGGAGAGCCCCAGGGGACACCAGTGCTCATGTGATGTGGCTTTAAACTCCCCAGAGGGGAAGAGGACTCAGGAGGACTGGCATGGGAGGGGCGAGACTGCCTGGGAGCCCTGCCCCAAGGCACCTTCCTCAGCTAGCGCCCATTCAGACCCGGGACTTCCAGTATTTTGGGAAACATGACGGCTCTGCTTGAGTGCCTGGGCACTGGAGTGAGCAAGGTCGCAACGCCAACAGACAGCCAATCCGCAGGCCGTGGAGAGGGCATTAAAGTAGGGAGACACTCTTCATGATACCGACTTACTTTAAAATCTGTATGTGCTTTGCACCTTATCGACGAGCCCCTTGAAGGCGGCAACTTCCCTGAGCGGTTGCATCGTTGGGCAGTGTCCGGCACCCCGGAAGTGCTCAGGGAACAACTGAGCGGAGCAGCTGTGTGCTGCTAATTTGGGGCATGTCATTTACCCTCTTTGAGCCCCAATTTCATTCATCCAGTTGGGATAATACTGTCATCATAGTGTTATCGCAAAGATTAAATGGGAGAATTGGGAGGTGCTGAGGACGAAGTAGGGGTTCCTTAGTCACCAAGTCCCCCGTCCTCCCCGTAAACCCTGGCACGCATCTCCACCCCACTCTGATTTCTGCTTGTCTCGTTTGGAAACTGTTTGGTTGGAAAAAGCTGGCTCTGGCTAGCTTCCCCACCGAGTGGCCCTAAGGTCCGGAAGCGATAGTCCTTTGCCACCCTGAGCTTCCACTCTGTCCTTGAGACTCATCCCACTTAGCAGAATGAAGTGGCAGGCCCACGAGGCACAGCAGGTCCCTTCCGTCCTTCCTAATTCAGAGCTAATCAGATTCTGCCCGCCCTGGGCTCTCTGGGGGTGAATCTAATAAAGGAGAGAAGAGCATTTCTCTCCAGTACATTTTCCTTGTTGGAGTCGGGCAAGGCATTAGGTCCCCGAGGACACACAAGGAAGAGTGAGACAGGCCTCCTGCCTTCAAGGAGCTCCCAGGTGCTTCAGCAGAGAGGCTCACATAAGCTCAGGAAGGCGGGACACCAACAAGGGTAAGCAAGCTCCAGGCCAGCCTTGGGGACACAGAGGAGGGGAGTAGAGTGATGAACAGAATGCCCATTTCAGGTCGTGGGGAGGGTGGGCTGGGGAAACGGAGGAGGGGCTGTCGCAGGGAGCAGGGAGTGTGAGCCTCCGGAACAACACAGGCTGTGGTGGTAGAGCTGGAATAGGGACAGCCTCCCCTGAGTGGCCTTGGGCTGCAGACGGAAACTGAGTAAGGATCACGTTACGGAGCTGGCATTTCACTGGCACGGAGTGAGCAGCTGTTTGTGTGGCGTGGGCTCACAGCTCTGTCCCTGACGCTGGTGGGTCAGGCAGACTGAAGTGGGTACAGAGATGGGGCAGAAGCTCTGTGCCCTGGCTTGGCTGGTGACAATGAAGATGGCCAGGAGAAACTGATGATGAAAGGCCTGGGGGAGAACCCCCAGGATGCGGTGGCCTGTCGGCAGAGGTGGCAGGGCTGGGACCGAGAAAAGGCCAACCGCACTGGGTACCTGGGTGGCCAGGAGGAATGTGACTGTGCAGGGGCTGAGGTGGAGGTGCTTGAGGACGTCTGGGTAGAGACGTTAGTGGACAGTGAGAAATGGGGGTTGGAGTTGGGACAGAGGACAACACTGGCACTAGATTTCAGAGTCACTCGGGTAGAGGTGACACGAGGAGCAAGGCAAGAGCTCCAGATGGGGCTTCGTTGTCTGCCAGGGTTTCTGGAAGCAGGCGCTCCCACCTGCCCAGGGAGTGTTTCTGGAAAAGGCTGGACAGACTGTATCGAAAACCTGAGAAAGAGCTCCGCCCTTCCCTCGGGATTCCGCTTCTCCATTTAGGAGTCAGGCAAGTGCGCAAAGATGGTCGCATGGTGTCTAGTGAAAAACAAGGCTAGCTAACGGTTTGACAGGTGAAAGATGTGCATGATCTCTCAGTGAGTGAAAAAAGCAGGTTAGAAATTGGTGTGATCCCTTTAAAGAATATATATACATTTCTAGAAGAAAAGGATGTAAGGATATAAATCAAAGTGCTGACTTTTATATATTTTTGCTTGTCTGTGTCTTACTGCAGAGAGTCTGCGTTACCAACATCCCCAACCCTGCCCCGTTTAAATGGCAGAGTTGCCAACAGTTGTCAGGCGCGGTGGAGAGAACTGGGGTGAAGACAGCCCGGGCACCAGGGGGACGAGGCCAGGCCACCTGGACACTAGTTCCCGAGCAGGAAGGGTAGAGAGTGTGCTCAGGATTAGAGGGGTGACCCCCCAAAGTTTGTCAGTCAACCGTCTCTGCTCAGCTGTCATCCTCTGCTGATACCCAAGGAGAAGCAGGATGTTTTCTCAGCTGCTGGGAGACGCAGGCCCAGGGTAGGAGAACCGACAGAGTCAGGGAGAAGACCTTACACCAAGGCCAGTGTGGCCCTGAGTGAGGCTGTGAAGGCACTGGGGGGGCGGGCTGAGGAGCCCAGAAACACACCCCTCCGTGCAGCCCCGAGCGAGGCTTTCCTGTCTGGAATGGGAATGGTGATCGGCTTTTTCTCTACAGGAAGATGTCAGCTAAGTGATGTGCATGGAGCTCCCCATGAGCTCTGAGTGGTGGGGGCTCCCCTTATAGGTCTCCTTTCTGGTGCCTTTAGTTTTGGAAACTTCACCTGAGGATGGAGAGCAGGTCCAACCTACCCTAGGTGGGAGGGAGAAGAGGGGGCGGGAAGGGAAAAAGGCTGCTGGCTGCTCCTGTCCCCCAGGTCGTGTCAGGTAGGGGGTCCCAAGCACACTTCTCCCCCATCGTGCTGGAGGCCTGCTCCAGGGCTGGACCTGGGGTCCTCCGCTCCAGTTTCGAGGTCAAAAACCAAGCATGAGGGAGGCAGACTCCCTATTTCTCACACCAGATGTACTTTACGATCCACCTGGAAGAAAAAAACAACTGACCCTGTACCTTTAAGGAATTTGCTCATTTCTCTGTATTTCACCTGTGAACCCCACCTGAGAAAGCCCGGGGCCTCAGGAAACAGAGTAAAATGCAGGCATTGGACCCTCCTGTCTCCCTAGAATTTGGAGGATCTTTACTTGCGCCCTCTTTGCAGGTGGACCAGGGACCATCACGGAGCAGGACAGCTGGGCCCTCCCCCTAAGCTGCTCTGGGACTCAGGAAGTGGAGGGTGGGTGCGGATGGGCCTGGGGAGGGGGGTGCTGGTGAGCTTGAATTGTTAGCATTATCGGATCAGCACAGGGTGGGGGCTGGGCTGATCAGTCACTTGGAGGCTGTGGGCAGCTCCTCTGAGCTCTGCTGTCTCTCCTGCAGCTGCCACCTCAGCATGGAGAGCCCTGCCAGCCCCAGCACCGGAGCACTGCCCTACTATGTGGCTTTCTCCCAGCTGCTGGGCCTGACTGTGGTGGCCATGACTGGCGCTTGGCTTGGCCTGTACCGGGGCGGCATTGCCTGGGAGAGTGCCCTGCAGTTCAACGTGCACCCGCTGTGCATGGTCATAGGCCTGGTCTTCCTGCAAGGGGATGGTGAGTCCTGCCCTTGACCCCGGAGCCGCTCTTGGGGGAGGTACCATGTGACCCACTCACCTGGGAGGTCTCTCCCTGTAAGACAAATCTAAGATTCTAGAAAAGACAGAGAAGGAAGCTGTCTTGGAGCTTGGGGACATGGGGAGTCCAAACAGGGGCCCATACATTGGTGGATGGCACCTCCTTTCCAACTGTCACAGCCATTCCACCTCCTGCTTCGATAAGGAGCACCCAAGAGTGTGTGCACCTCACAGGGAGGAGGCCGGGGCTGGGCTGGGAACTGAGCTGTCTTCTGCAGGGGGGGTTGAAATCGGGGGGGGGAGGTGAGTGTGTGTGGGGTGGGGGTGAGGAATGTCGGACTTGGCAGCCCTCTCTCTGGGAGAGGGGCAAGGTGGTGCCGGCCCCCAGCCCGCTTGCTATGAAAGCAGTGACTCTGATCAGCTTTCCGTATCGGACTATTTGAGGACCACCATAGCCATAAGGGGAGCTCAGAAGCTTGGGGACACCTCGGTGTGACTGCATGAAGAACCTAAAACACAGCCTGAAATACACGGGACACCTGACAAGGTGTCAGATGGATGGGGCACACAGGGCCCGGCCCGAGGGCCCCTGCTGGGCCTGTGGAGGCTTGGTTTCTGCTCTTCTTTCTGTGGCTGGTACGCCTGGAGGAGCCCTCGGCTCAGACTGCCCCCAGCCCAGGCACGTGCTGGCTGCCGAGGCAGGGTGGCCGGCGGGGGGGGAGCACACGAGTTGCCCTTGCTCGCCCCGCAGCCCTGCTGGTTTACCGAGTCTTCAGGAAGGAGGCCAAACGCACCACCAAAGCCCTGCACGGGCTGCTGCACCTCTTAGCTCTCATCACCGCCCTGGTGGGTGAGTTCCTGGGCGAAGCCGCCCCCTCCCCCTCCCCCTACCTCCCTGTACCCACCCCACTCCAGGCATCCTAGGCCAGGACACTGGCTGCTGGAAAGAGCCCAGAAGGCCCGCCTGGTTAGTTGGGTTTCTCTTGGGTCACCTTACCTGCTCCCTTCCCCCACCAGCCTGTCCCCACATGTCCCCTGTCTCTGGTCCAGGCCTGGTGGCAGTGTTCGACTACCACAGGAAAAATGGCTACCCGGACCTGTACAGCTTGCATAGCTGGTGTGGTATCCTGGTCTTTGTTCTCTACTTTGTGCAGGTGAGTCCTTCCAGCCCCACAGCCATGGGGGGGGAGGGGGGCGGGGGAGTGGTGGGGCATGAGGCAGAGGCTGAAATTGTGCGTGTGCTGTAGAGGGCCCATTTTCCAGCGGGTGCACCCATAGGTGAAGGGGGCGCTTTAGTACAGTTGGATGCTGCTTTCAGATTCTGAAATGGGTACATCCAGGACTTTACAGACAACAGGGCCTCAGACCCCGGCACCCTTCCAGCTGACGTACACAGAATGTGGCCACAGGCTGGGCGTCCCACGGACCAGGCCTCAGGCCAGGACCTTCCCCATAAGTGCTTAGTGCCCCCGCCTCCACCACTGCACCTCTCTTAAGGTGGAGGGGTTCACAGCCTGTCTAGGTGACCTCGGGTGGGTCAGACGACTGTCTGGCTCAGTCCTCGCCTCACCTTTCCTTCCAGTGGCTGGTGGGCTTCAGCTTTTTCCTGTTCCCTGGAGCTTCGTTCTCCCTGCGGAGCCGCTATCGCCCCCAGCACACCTTCTTTGGCGCCTCCATCTTCCTCCTCTGCGTGGGCACGGCCCTGCTGGGCCTGAAGGAGGCGCTGCTGTTTAAACTCCGGTGAGTGTCCTGCCCCCCGGACCTCTGCCTCGGAGCCAGCCCTCTGTGGAGTTAGCTGCACAGCGGCTTTCTCCCCGGGGTGGGGGAGGAGGGGCTGGGGTTGGATGGAGGCATCTTTCTGGCTCGGGGGCAAATGACACGTGGCCTCGTGGCAACCCCGTGGGTGGCTTCTCCCTTCCACCCTGACCCTGCAGGGACAAGTATAGCACGTTCCAGCCTGAGGGTGTCCTGGCCAACGTGCTGGGCTTGCTGCTGGTCAGCTTCAGCGTGGTCGTGCTCTACATCCTGACGCGCGCCAACTGGAAGCGTCCCCGCCAGGATGAAGAACAAGAGCTGTCCATGGACTTCAAGACACTGACAGAGTGCGACAGCCCCAGCTCCCAGTGACAGGCGTGCTGGGCCTGCGGGGAGGGAAGGCCCGGTTGTGGGGGCCTCCTCAGCCCCGGTTCTGGGGGGCGTCTTTCGCGGGTGGGCTCCTGGGGTGCTGGCCGCGGTGGGGGTGGGAGCAGCGCGCTGCTCTGAGCAGTGATTTCTGGGCCGTAGTGCTTGGCCACCTCTGCTTCCCCCTCCTCGCTGCTGCTTTAGTGTCCTGTTAGTCACGTGCAGACCCCTGCCCACATTGTCCCTGTCACTCCCTCAAGTGGGGCAGCTTTGCATAGGCGTTTGGGTGGTCAGTCCTGGCCGCAGAAACTCAGGTCCCTAAAGGAGACAGACAGGCGGCGCTGCTGGGCAGAGGCCAAGGGCTGTGGGAGAAACCTGGGGCCCCAGCAACAGGCCTGGCAAAATCGAGACTTGCTTCGTGTGACTGAATTCAAACCAGGAGTTTCGCTAGCCTGGGCGACGACATGTGGTCCGCATGGGCCTGGTCTTTGGCAGTGGAGCAAGTGATATTATGCGTGAACTATGTTGGTGTTCAGAGCCAGGTTCCCCCGGGGAGGGGAGGGACTGGCCCCTGGGAAGCTCTGGAGATGTGGCTTTGGCCCAGCTGTGCTCTTGAGCCTTCCCTTCCTTTAACTCTTTGGCCCCCAGACGGCTCTGCTGGGAGAGGGGATGGGGCACAGGACTTCAGACAGACCTGCCCTTGGTAGCTGAAGAGTGAGGAGATGGCTCAGTGTGCAGGTGGTGTGGGTGGTGGCTTACCTTGTGGCTCAGCCTGTGGTTCCCTTTGTCCCCACCCTCACGAGCCAGGGCAGGCACTGCTCTGACCAGAGGCTGATGACACAAACCTTTTTTAAAATAAAAAGCTGCTCCACTTGCCCCCCTTCTCTTTCCATGTGGACGGCAGGGATGGGGGGCTGCCGTCTTCTATTCAGGACAGCCTCACCCGCCCCTACCTTACAGGGCCCTTCTCTGCAGGATGTTGGGACTGAGTCAGGATCACATTAACCCCCCGACCCCATATGTGTGCTGTGTTGTCAGCTGAGTCACTGCTTGGCTTCAGTTTAGAAATGACGCGATTATGGCATTGATATTGTGTTTCTTGGGCTTGGCGAATGCTGTCTCCTTGTTTTCCTTGTTTTGTGGGTTTCGAGGAGCATGACAGAGTTCAAGACACACAGTTTACGTCAACGAATTAATCACATTTCCAAGTCTGACCATCACGTTTTTTTAACGGTTGTCTTTCTCACAGCTGCATGCTGCCTTAGAGAAAGGGGTTAGTCTCTACCACTGGGATCAGTGATGCTCAGCGTTTGCCCTGGCTCCTGCTTTAGGCCATGTGCTTCTCAGCAGGTGGCCGTGGTCCAGCGCCCTCCCCCTCCGCAGGGCGCGGGGCTGCCCACGCTCCTGCTTAGCCTCTCTGGGGTCCCTGCTGCTCGCCTGACGAGGGTGTTGGCTTGGTTAGTCTGTGTGCTCGGCAGGGGTGTCGTCGGTTCTCTCATCACCTGGCACACACTTGTGCAGTCAAATGTTTACATGCGAGAAAACTCCACCTTACACAAACTACCAAAGTACAATTGTGGGTCTCCTTTGCCAGAATGCCACATACAGAAACGGAACCTCAGGTTTGCAATAAAAGTCTGCCAACCGGTCTGTTTGCCAAAGTGGATGTTGGATGACTAAGCAGCGAAAAAGCCCCAGAAAACTGATCCATGGTGGTTTATTTTATTTTGCCTGTGACCAATCTTTTCTGAAATACAATGTAGTGTTGATGCACCAGATGATTTAATAAATGTCTACAGCAGATGTCTCTCCTGTTACTTTCACTTCTTGTGACAATGAAAGGAGCTAGTGCTCTGAGCAGAGTCGGGTGCATGAAGATGGTTCTACCAGGGCAGAGAGGAACAGGGCCCCCTGGGCTGGGCACAGAGGTGAGTGGAAATGGCCCGTAACTGTCCAGTGGGGAGGCTCTTCCACGGGGCTAGGGAAGCCTTTCCTCCCTGCGAAAGCGCGGCCTGGAGGCTGAAGCTGTCAGGGCCTGCTGAAGGCTGTGGCAAGAGGTTTCCCCCAGTATTCCATTAACCTACTTTCTTTTTAAAATATGTCTGTTCCTGAAGAAGAGGAGCAAGCTTTGAGAACAAGCCAGCATTCCACTTGAGGTCCCTTCCTGAGGCTCAGCAGATGTGTTTATGGAAACGCTGGGTGGGATTTCACCAGGATGCACTGCGTGCTCCTGAAAAGCCCTGTCACAACAGCTCCAGGACTTAAATGAACCAGGGGCTCACTCTTTAAAGGAGCCCTACAGCAGATCCTCTGATGAGGTAAATACTCCTTTGGTGACATGAATTCTTCCTAACATTTCCTTTATTTTCATTGTGGTATCTGGTTTCTAATGTGTGAGCCAGAGGTCTTTGCTTTATGCATCTTTAGAGTCTTATCTCCTGAACCAAGACTTCTATGTGGAGCTTCATTTGCTTAAAAACATGCAAAGCATGTTGCTAGATACATGTCACAGGTTGCTCTCTCAGTCAAGGTCAAGGCTGCTGGCTCTCAGGGTGAAGGCAGAGGCATCCTGGCCACGCGAGTGGTGAGTGTGGCATCTCACCTCTGGCCTTTGCGCTAGCCTCTGAACCTTAAGGGTGTCTGTGTGTCAACATTCAGACGATCCCAGACAGGATGACGCCTCTTTCTCCAGAGTGTTACCTGTTCACCTCCTCAGGAGCGACCACCCCTTCTCACAGGGTTTGGAGCCCCTGAGGTGCCAGTTATTCCTTTTGGACCTTGGCCGAGCTGTTTCTCCAAAGGAGCGTTGAAGCATTTTCCAGGCTTCCTTTTTGACCCACTGCCTGTGCTCCTTCTGCTGTCATCCAGGTCGCTTGCTTTTCTGAGGAAGGGGGCAGCCCAGCCTGGGCAGATCTTAGCCGGAGTCCCACCTCTGCCGGTGTTGAGCAGTTTCCGCTCTCAGGATCTGCTTACTCATTTGTGTTCTGGAGAGAACACTGTCATCTGTCAGAAGTTACGTGAGGAAAAAATGGAGAGAACACGCGTGAAGTCCCTATCACAATGTCAGGGACATAGCAGGCATCGCAAGAGAGCAGTTCGTGGCAGTGGACTCTGTGAGCACTGTCTCTTCAGAGGGAGCTCCCTTCCTACCACAGGGCCTTCCAGACACAATGCCCTTATTACACGTGCTCCGCCCTTGTTCTGGGAAGAGGACCACTCGGTTTCCCATTTCTCCATATCCCTCCAGCTTCCATTTTTAAAGTTGAATGAGGATGACACTGTGTGCTGCCCGTCTCTGCCTGTGGAAGGGGGTCGGCTTACCTGTGCACACGCGTGCACGGCAGTGCATTGAGCTACCAGGGCACCTGTCAGGGAATGGACACCGTGAGGCAATCTGTTCAGGACTGGGGGATTCGACAAAGAGCTTGCCGAGTTTGCTGTTGGCTGCTGCTCTCTGTGTGGTTTTTAAATCAGGTTCAGGGCAAACTCCTTTTTAAGAATTAGCTTTTATGGAATCACTACCTTTCACCTTTCTTCCAATGTCCCAGGGATCCTTAAAAAGCTTTTTTCCGCCCCCAACCACTTGTCCAGTTTTGCTTTTTAATGGGCTCACCGGAGCTGCCCAGGAACGGCTCTCAGGTGATCCCTTCCCGAGTCGTCTCCTCTGCAAACAACCGCGGCGTCCAGGTTGGGACCACTGTGCATGCCTGGAGTTTTCTCGCTTCCCCAGCATTGGCTGTTTGGGGGAAATGGATGTGGTCACCCATCAGGCCTGTTTGTTCAGCACAATCTGGTATCTAGAGGAAGTGGTCTCCTTCCCTGCTTGTCCCTGAAGTAGACAGAGAGGTGGCAGCCAGGCAGGAAAGGCTGCAGGACTCGGTGCTGGCTGATGTTTAAAAAAGGTACTGAGTCTCCAGCGTTTCAGGAAATCTGCAACTTCTTCATTCACAACGCAGCTGCCTAGCTCTCTACGTAGTGAGGACTGGAATTTCCGGCCAGCTTTGTGAAGAAAATCTAGAGCCCCCAGAAGCAGAGGGTTCCACCGTTGACCAAGTTAGCCTTGGGAACTACAACGAGGGCTGTCCCCCTGTCCCCCCTCCCCTCTGGCACAGTCTCTAAACTTAACAGCTCTGACAGTCCTCTTCAGCCTTGGGTTTTGGTATGGTAGCTGGACTGGATGCAGCTTCAGCTATCCAAATGAAACAAGATGTCAGTGCTCCCTTGGTATGGCTGGAGAAAAACTCTTCATTGAAGGAAAAGCCTCCCTTTCTCAGCAAATGCAGTGAGTGAGCTTCCGCTGATAGGCCCTGGGCTGTTTTCTAGCCGAGTGTCTATCACAGTGTCCAGCTCCGAGGAGGTGCTCAATTGCTTCAGTGGGTGCATAAAGCCTGAAGGGGTGACTCTGAATGTCCCACAAGAGACCAACCAAATCATCACATATTTGGCCTTCACCTTAACCTGCCAAAGTCATCCACGGGGGAGCTTCCTGGGCAGTGCAGGCCTTGTGAGGGTAAGCCTGAGCCAGCTCCCTGGAGAGTGTTGTAACGGAAGGAGAAAGCACGACAACGCCATGTTTTTCCAAGTGTTACCCATTTATAAATAAGTACATTTGCTTTCATACATACAGTTCATTGTACAGATGGCGATCTGTATACATGGGCAGGAAAATGCATTCATTTAACTTTTCACATCTATCTCACACAGCTCACGTGTACAGACAAGAAAACTGCTCAAGCAAGTACAGCGAAGGAAAATGTTTTTCCTTATACACAGGGGGCCAGATGCCTCTGCTGGGTGTGGGACGTCCCCACGGCACGAGTTCACAACTGTGTGGTGTCCAATATATCAGGATAGAGAACAAACATGCATTGGATAATATACTGTACAGAGAAAGTCCTTTACATCTGAGTTATAGAAAACCTAAAGGAAAACTAAGTGCATTAAAGCTTTTTCCAGCAAGTGTCTTGAAAGGACAGCAAAGAGGAGGAATCAAAATCATATTAGTACAAATCACTCTTTAATTGTTGACTGTACATGTCTGTACTAATTAAAATCATCTCGGACCTGGAGGAGACAGAACAGAGACAAAGATGCTGTGGTACATGGAAGGAAGGCCATGCCTGAGAATGGCACCTGCCCTGAGCCTGACGAGGAACCCGGCCCCTCTCAGCAGGAATCAGCCAAAGGAACAAAACCAAACAAAACAAAGAAACAAACCAGAACAGGAAGTGTAATTTACAGATTTCCAAAATAACCTGTGAATGGAGATCTGGAGCCAGCACTTCTACCCCCCACCCCCCTCCCAATTAAGTTGATACACAATAAGGCAGGTGCATTCAAGTACTGAATTTTTCAGAATTATCTGTCTGTCTGGTCTTGGGGACAGACGGGATTGAGTTGAGTCCCCCTAACCAGATGTTCTGGTTAGTAATTAGGCAAAAGAAAAATCCAGCCAGCAAGTGCTAGAAAAACAGAGTAGCTGGGCTCCTTCCTTTCCACAGAGTAGGTCTGCCTGAAAAAAGAAAAACGCTGGCCTGCATCTATGTGCATCCAGCTAAGACCTGACAGGTCAGCTTGGCGGAGATGTCAGAGTCGGCAGGAAGAAATGAGATGACATGGGTGAGGAGACATGAAAGTAACACTTGATTTTTTGGTGTCCAGTTATGCGTTCATTTGGTACTGACTTTCAAAGCTCTGACCGTGGCCTTGTGGCCACAAGCATCTCAGGGCGGCTCGGCTGCTGTGAGGCATCGGACACCGAAATGCAGGTCACCAACACTTCAGCCCTTGAGTGGTCTGTGTTATAAAAGGAGTGGATGAAGACCCAGTGGTTATTCAAGTAGCTCTGCCATGGCTCCACCAGCCCCATTGTGCTTGTGTCCAGGCCCCCAGCCAGCCACCTTTACTTGGGAGAAGCCAGAGCTGAGTTCAAGGCATTGCATGGTGAAGGTTCCCATGACACGTCTTTGTAGGTGGCTCTTACCCCTAAGCCCTTTGTTCGCTGTTATTATGAGAGTAGATGGTCAGTCTGGAATTCCTGGAGGAAAAGGAGAAAAAGCCACACCTCCCAATACCAGGGCAGCTCAGGCCTGGGTGTGGAAGCAGCAGCAGGCTGCCTTTGCAGGTTGGCTTGAGAAGTGGGCAGCCAGGGACAGACAGGCAGGGCGGGTGAGGCTGGGACAGGGGTAGGCACATCCTGCCCCCCCAGGGGGAGCCTATTCCACTTTGTGGCAAAGATTCAGTGAGCAACTGATTTTGCCCAAGGCATTTCTGCAGTAGAAAAATAACTATCTTCGAGTCAAGCCATCCAACTGTGACACCTCTGGAGTTATAAGAGTTGGAGGCCAAGAGGAACTGAGGTGGGCGCTCATGGGGAAAAAGGTCTTCTACCTACCTACCCGCCCACCAAAGCAAGGGAGTTCTAGTCAACCTCCTGCCAGCCTCTGCCTGGCTGAAGGTGCAAAGCGCCTTCCATGTGTTCAAAGAGCTCGTCTTGCCACAACTGGCACAGGTGTGTGAATACCTCATTCCAGACCTTTGTTCTCTCCCTCTGAACTCTCAGAGCCTACGGGCCTGCCTGCTGCCCTGGAAGCAGCTCCTCCAGAGGAGACACTGCCCTTCTTTGTTACCAGACAAGCCTGGTGCAGAGCCACAGTGACACCTAGTGGTAAAGTATGGTGAAGCAAGGTGACGTCCACAGAACCCAAAGTCTACGGACAAAAATCTAAGGAAAATACTTAGGGAAAGTAACTTAGATACCGATTACTTTTTCTATTGGGTACATCTCTGGAATATAAAAATACCAATATTTAGAGAGGGGTTCATAAACTACTATACAATATAAGGGCTGAGAATACCTTTCTCTAAGCTGTTCTGTTTACAATAATTTAGGAGAAGTGTTTAGTAATCCAGGCTTAACTAAATTAGTAAACTTGTATCTCTGGACGACAACCTGGGGCACTGTACATGATTCTAATTAGCGGAATTTTCCTGAGCCTTCGAGTTTAAGTTAAACACACCTAAGAAGGGGGAACCTGGGAGAACAAGAGGGGTTTGTGCTCTACTAACTTGGGACTTTAATAGCGCACATCTGCAACCTGGACAAGATACAGCAGCAGATACAAAAGGGTCTCCATTTTGTCCATGCCGAATTCTCATGTTACACAGGTTTTCCCTTTACTTTGTAAATAAACATTAGTGTTTAATGGTTAATCGTGTGCCTTACTGATCCAGTAAATAAAGTACCCATGTCTCAGGAGTCCTAAGAACATTGCTGGAAAAGCACTTTAAAATCACTGCAAATATTTTTTGTATTTAAAAATTCTTAATCTTTTTGATGCTTATATACAAGTTGTTTTTTTTGTGCTATAAATGTTGTGATCCACTGCTTGATTTCCTTTTTTCCCTTTTTTTCTTGAAAAACACACTAAGAGACAAGAGCGGTTTTGCTATTTTCTAATGAAGACATTACTTACACTTAAGTACCCAGTATTAGAGTTACAAATTCAAACAGTAAAGTGCACCCATTTATAGACATGATGTGATGGAAACCCATTAGTGCAAGAATTCTTGGCGAACATAACACACAGTGTGGTGAGAAACTTAGAAGCCGAAGTTTGTCACCACTGTCTCCATTTCAGGGTCATGTGAATTGGGTGAGAGGGACTCACTGATTTCTCTGAAGAATTTCCCCCACCTGAAGCCAGACATCGATTCAGCAAACGCTGCCGGGAGAGGGGCACTCTAAGGTACAGTACTAGGATCATCCCATGGCAGTGAAGTAGCAAAACAGGGCACGGGCAGTCTGCTTACAAGGCTCCTCCCCCAGTAAGGTCCAGTTGGCATTTTGCCGTCAAAACAACTGGCGCCCAGTAGTGATATTCACTCCCTCTTCCAATGGTTAGAAAAGAACTGCATTCTGTTGACATTTTAGGTGTCCTGCCCAACAAGGCAGGGACCCTAAAATCTCCTGTGTATCCTGGAAAACCAGAAGGGAAACCCTGGGAGAAGTGGCATCAGAACCTGTTCACCCACTGAGATAGGTGAGTACAGGTGGCACGTACCATGTTCCGAATAAGCAGGGGCACTTTTCTAAGAGACACTGAGAAAATTTTCAAAATGTAGCAGCAGCTCCTCAGTGAGAGGTGGTTAAAAAAGGCTAAGATGCAAAAAGCCCAACAGGGTTAAGACCTGGACAAAGAGGGAGGGAGAGGCTGCTGGGCTCCCAGCTGTGGGCTGTGCTAACGCTGCACACTGTATGTTCTCGGTGAAACAGAGAGGACACTGATGCTCACTCTGCTCTGGTGGAGCAGATCAGTCCTTCAGCATCAGAGGGAGTAGGAAGAGTCTGGGCCTTGAGTTAGCCCAGCTGTTTGCCTCTAGCACCGGGACAAGTCCCGGCCTATTGCAAGGTTGGGGGCAGAGGGTCCAACTATTTGGCAGAATCTAAATTCGTAAAGAAGTGTTTCTGATCTCAACTTCACGCTCCCCACGCCTGAGCAATGCTTTCAGAGGACACTTTCTATGACAAACAGGTCTGATCACATCTGGATTTTTTTATTCAGGAAACTGCCCCTCCTGTAGCCCTTTACGAACAAGAGCAGAATGATTCCTAGTAACAGAGAACTCGTGTTCTCCCTGGTTTCAGTTGTTTAGCGTGTTAAACTGTAAGAACGGAGAAGCACTCAGCCCCAGGCCTGTACCAAGGCTTTGGCTGTGTGTTCTTGCCATCCATCTCCTGCTGGCCTGTCACTCAGAGGACAGCTTATCAAAAGACCACAAGACACAGGTGTGTGCAGGGTGACTGCATCAAAAGAATTTCTATCTCGGGTGTTCCCACCAAGGCTCCAAGGGGTCCTTCTTCACCCTGAAAGGAGATACTTTGCGGCGCCCAGTTTTCAAATATCACTCCCTAAACACTCCTACCAAAAAAGAGAAATAATAGAACTATAGATCTCAAAATGGAATTAGATATCTGGCATGGATTGCAATGGCCCTGGGTATGAACTTTGGGAATAAGTCTTTCAGTCCCATGAGAATCACTTTGCTTCTCAGAGAACCAATTTCTTCTGGGTGTAAAAAGCGGGCCAGGAGAACAAAGTCTGGCTCCAGGCGAAGATCCCACTAACAAGATTATTGCACCAGCCAATCTTCAGGAAGAGTTTACTTTTTGTGGAATATGATGCTCAGTGATATATCAGGATCTAAAAGGGAGGTTTCTCCAAACATTTTGTACAGCCTTTCAATGAGAACCCAGAACAGTCTTTCCTTCTCTCTCTCTCTCTTATTTATTTATTCCCACCCTTACCCATGGAAAATCAGTAATTTTCAATGGTTAATTATTAGCTAAAAATCTAAATAATAATTTTCAGTGAATTGTTAAAAATATCTGTGATTCTCACCCAACTTTCTTGGCTGACTGAAATATTTAAAGGGCTGGTTGTTTTTTTAAATGTTCCTAAAATGCTTCTTAGAAAATCAATGTAGTGTCATTTCCAATAATTATATTATTATTTTTCCCTCCAATTTAACAGACTTATTTCTTCTCCTTCTCCTTGATCCTTTACCCCCACAGGGAGACCAGCAATAACCTAAATGAACATTCAAGCCCTATGACGGCAGGGAGCTGGCAGTCCAGGGAGGAGACCACGGCACGAGAATGCACTGGGGCCGGCTATTTGGATAACACTGGACACAAATGCAAAGGCAAAGGGGCATCATACTCTTTCTAAAGTTCCTAGAAGAAAATGAACAAGGACATCTTATTTTTGTAAAAAAGGAGAAAGACATTTACACAACAAGAACATCAGTGAAAGCGATTGTCTCCTGGAAAAAGCTGACCAGTGTGTCTGATCTCCCTGGGTTAAAGCACACGGCACAACGATCTCCTCGTTGGCATCTGAAGAGAGGGAGAGAGCATGTGGCTGGGGCACAGACAAGATAAACCAAAGTCCTGGCTCACTGGAGGCCAGCTTCCCAGTCGGCTGCATGCAAAGGATTTCAGCATGTGGGCTGCCACCTCTGAACACCACACAGAAACTACATGAGAAATTAAGCTAGAGAACTACCTCGAATGTGGAAACCAAGCCTGAAAATATGCAGTGAAAACAGATGGGTCTCACTCCAACAAACGTCTTTTAAACATTAGACTCCACAAATGGTCTCTTTGGTTTGATAGGGGATGTCTGCCCTTGTCGAGAGTCCCGGGACAACTGCCTGTACAGGTTGTCCTGATATGCCTGAGCCACGGGGAGGGTCCGAGCCACCTTCACATCAGGATATGAGGAGGCCTGGCTGACTCGCTCTAAGAGGTCTCCACGGGACCCGTTAGCCAGCATCCCATGGGGGCTGTAATAATCGTCCTCCAGCAAATGGCCGTTCTGGGCATTGTTGGTTTTGTTATAAAAGGCAATGTTGCTGATGGATGATGGCGGGCTGAAGGACTCAGGCTGAGGCAAGTTGCCTGGAGATGTGGGGCTGAGAACGGTATCCACAGATGACACTGCCCAGGTCCGATTCTGCTGGTGAAGGTGGGGGTACTGCTGAGTCCGGGCGGTTTTATCTATGATCCCCATGAATGGTGTGGTCCTGGATCGAGTGGGCTCACTGGGGTAACCTCCCTGAGTGGGAGACACTGGCGACAGCTCGTCACATGACCTGTCGTATGCCGGTTTCAGTGGGATCTCCATTTGCTGAATCGAGGAGGATGGCCGGAAGGTAGGAGTCAGGTTGGAGGCAGATGAGATGCTATTGCTAGACGGGGAGAAGCGAAGGCCCACGCTCTGGGAGTGTAGCAACGGCCTGGGAGTTGGTGGGTGGGGCTTGATCTCATTAGGGTTGACGCCAATAGGTCTTCTGATTAGGTGTGACACATCAGGGGAACCTAGTTGGCTGGAGGAACGCTCCAGATCCAGTTTTGAGTGGCAGACTGGGTAATAGGATGCCGACTGGCTACGTCCAATCTGTGGTGTCTGGCTGTATCTCATGCCGCCTCGATATGCTGAGGAAGGTCGCTGTGGAAGGTCTTCTTTGGCCAGCCCTCCGTGCTGGCAGATGGCGCCTGCACTCAGGCTGGCCTGGACGTGCTGCACAGGTCTCCCGTCCCCCACAACCCCCCCAATCGACCCTTGATAAACCAGTCGGCTCTGACTTACTCCTATGTCTCCTTGGGAAGACTGGTATTTACTAGCCATCGAATGTGCTACCTGACCATAGGCCCCCGTGGAGATGACAGTGCTCGAATGAACTGCAGAGCTGGGCTGGTTGCTTCTTACAATCTGGGCCTTCGCAGGCTGTAGCCTGAGCCCTTGCTGGGGAACTGCCACAGGGAGCTGAGGCATCTGGTAGGGCCGCTGGGCCATTTTGGATAGTGGAGATTTTGGTCTGCCAGGAAGCTGACTCACACTTGTTTCTTGCTGGTAGCGCACGGGCGAGCCGGACTGGGATCTATAGACACTCATGCTCTCAGCTGGAGGGCTGGCCCGATACTGAGGGCCTCTACGGAGAGGGGAAGGTGGAGGGCTTGGGTATTCTTTGCTCTGTCCTCCCACAGGAGGGGGGCTAAAGCGGTAAGATCCACCCTGATGAGCTGGGGAAGTATGTGGTGGGCTAGGCCTGTAATGAGAGTTCTGGTGAGTGGGAGAAAGAGCAGGTGAGGTGGATTGATAGCCCTGTCTAGTGGGAGAACCTACGGAACTACTGGACCGGAAGTCGAACACCTGATGAGAGCCAAGCGGTGAGCTAGAGATGTAGGCAGAGTCCCGATGAGCTGGAGAGGAGGGTGGGCTCTGGATGATCGGGAGCCCCTGACTGGGCCGTGCCTCCGTCTGGAGGCCGATGGAAACATTTTCAACATCCTGTTCCAGGTACTCCTCTTCGAATATGTCTTGCACAGAGTATATATCTTCATGCTGTGGTTCAGGCTCTGTTTCTTCTGGCAGCTGCTGCTGAGGGGGCGGCGGTGGCGGCGGCTGCTGCATCTGTCTACATTCCTCTTCTACTCTCATCAGAAGTCTCTGGATCTCACGGTTGTTTGGACACAGCTTGATGGCCTCGTTCAGGTCCTCTAAGGCTGCTGCAAACTGTCTGCTTGACAAAATGTAAACACAGGAACTGGAGTTATTCTGAATCAACAGGAATCAGCCAGAGCGGAGAACATGGTCACTATTTCAGAGAACTGTGGTAGCATCTGCGGGTGTTAGGCACTTTTTGGTTTCATTTGATTTGTAAGGAAGGAAACAGGTAGGCTGTCATTCTAGAAGGGTCCAGAATGATTCCCTATCCTGTTCTGCCTCCATCTTCCCTGGCCTCTCTGGGATTCGTGGAGAAATGTCCCCATTTTGTCAGTCCAGCCAGGCCCTTCAGGAAGACTTTCTCAGTGCCCAAATGCACACCAGGCAGTGTGAGGGCTGGGTGGGGTTGTCATTTACAGGGTCACTGTCAATTAGCTTAGGAACAAAACAGTAACTACAACACTTAAACATCTTGCGGATCCAGCAGAACTTTTTCTTTATATTCTTGATATTTGGGCTCCAAGTCCCAGGCCTGTTCTATCTCTGCCCTTTCTGTCCCTTGTCCCTCGGTACTTCTTTTCCCTCTGCCCCGTCAAAGCTGGGAGGGGTTAGGCTTGGTGACTAGGCAGCTCAGACTCTAATTTACAAACGAGGACATGACTGTCAGAGGTATTCCCATCCTCTCTGTTAATACTTCCCAGAAAAGGAGCAATTGGCCTTGTGGGAAAGGAACTGTCCTGTGGGAAAGAGAACTTGATAGTGAAGTTTCGGAAGAACTTCGCTACCCCAGCTAGTTAAGGCTAATACCGCTGCCTCTGTCATCACTGGACTTACCCTGGGTTTGATGTTCAGGACCATGTCCCTGCCCTGGCTGTGTCAGTGAACCTGAAGCAGTTCTTTCCCAGGCAGTTTGGGAGAAGGGCGGGATGCTGGGCAGGAGGCATCAAGGACAGTGACAAGTTATCCAAAGGTCACTGATGGCAGGTTCTAGGTCTTTCTGGGGCCTTTCCTGCCCAATGGCCAAACTACAGCAGACAGGCACGAGGAAAGGAGCTTCTCGTGGGCCCATTCAATCATGGCATCAAGGGTCTCCTGTCTGCGTGCATGAGTGGGGTGGTGGTGACGGTGGCAGTGGCAGGGGTTTAGGAAAGAAGGTTTGATGCCACCAGACTTGAGGGGAGCCCCAGAAGGAAGAGTAAACAAGCCAGGGATTCCCAAAATGCCTACAGGAAAACAAAGGAGCCTGTGATGTAAGTGGGCCGTTCTACTGTTCCCTCTAAAAGGGTCGGGAGGATGTTTGCTTAAGTGACCTCTTCTTAAGCCACCAGTGTCTCCTTATGCTGTCTGCTTTGGGGGTTAAAAAGCCACTGAGATATTGCCGAGGCTTCTCAGAAGGTGCCATTCTCCAACAATGCAAAGGTGTTTTTCACCCAAAGCAAAATGCTCTAGATTTCCATAGCCCCGAAGATTTGCCAATCTTAAGCTGAGTATGTGCGATGGGAGCCATCCCCAAAGCTTGGCCCTAAGAGTCCTCAGGAACAGACACACTTGGGCACATATGCCCTAGATTGGCCTACATTGCCTTGGCCAGATTTTCAGAAAAGAGACCTCTTGCTTTTTACCCTCTCTCTCTCTCTCCTCACCTGCTGCTGCGTTTTGCCCTTGCTCTTGCATAGTAAGCTTCATAAGATTTCGGTTTCAGCTCCAGGGCCTTAGTAGCAAATTCCTCCGCCATTCCAAAATCCTGTCATTACAATAGGTGTGCAAATGAGTCATTGAAGAGATATGAAAAATAGACAACTTGGGAATAACACAGATCATATGTACATTTTTTTGGACACTTATGGATGGAACACCTGGAATTCCTGACATGCCTGGTGTGGCTCTAGCCATGCGGCCCACAGCCTGAAAGTTCCTTCTGCCTTTGCCCTATGTGGCCCTTCAACCACTCATGGGGCTTTATCTGCCCAAAAGTATAAAAATGCCTTTCTAGCCAAGTTCTTTCTAGCCCAGAAGCCAAATGTAAACCCAATGAAGCACTTGAAGTTGGAAACCTGAACTCTTTGTTTATAAAAGTGATTTATTTTAAGAGTGAGGGGAAGGGAAGGAGAAAGAGAGAGGGAGAAACATGGATGTGAGAGAAATATGGGTTGGTGCCTCTCGCACGCTTCCTGACTGGGGACCGAACCTGCAACCTTCTGGTTTGTGGGACGACGCCCAACTCACTGACCCACACTGGTCAGGGTGGAAACCTGAACTCTTGCTACACACGTGTGTATGATGCAAACACACCCATCTACACCTCACAAAGAACCTCATTCTGCCTCCCACCTTCCTGCCGTGCCCACTATTCCTTGGTTTCCTAGGGGATGAGTGAGATCCAGGAGGAGGGGGTCTGCACTGACAATGTAAACTAGATGGAATAGGGACAGGAGGCCTGGGTTCAAGTCTCTGGTCTGCTCTGTGACCCTTCAGAGTGTGTTCTATGTTTCCTCACCCATACCTACTTCACAGTTGGGGTTAAGAGCAACAGAGCATCTGAATGCCCTGTATACAGTTCTTGGCACGTACTAGATGCTCAGTAAATGCCAGTTTCTTTTCCATTTCAGAGGGCTTCTCTGGTCTGTTCCTTCTCTTAACTGGTTCTTTACTTAAGAAACACTGGGCATACATAAAAAAACAAAAGAAGACCCAGTCTGTGACTGCGGTCTGTGCTATCACCACATCTCGTGATCACTGAGGCTCCCTGGAGGCACAAAGCTGTAGATCTTCCCCTTACACAAGAGAGAAGTTTCCCCTTCTCTTCTAACGTCAAAGCCATAGTACGGCACGGTAGCCTCTGGTTACACTTGTGATGCATAATGCAGAAAGCAAGGCCTTGGGCAGAACAAAGGCCCTGGGGCACAGGGAAAAACGTTTTTTGTTTTTTTTTTTTAATTAATGGTCAATTTTCTATCCAGGAAGACAGACTTCATGTGCTAGGCAGAGTACTGGTCACAGGAGGTGATTATTGTTTTTGAACAAATGTAGAGCTGGAGAGAAAGTATGGTCTTACCAAGGTTGCTCTCTATCCCTACTCAGTTTCTAACCTTACCCTTTAACTTCTGCTTCTGAGACAATCATTGTTTTGGAAGATTCTTTTTAAGAAGTATACTATTTGTTAGGCAAACAAGTAAACAGCAGGTTGGCAGCAGCTCCTGCACTTTGTCTCTCTCACTGGCTGGTGTCACAGGAGACCCTGGTGATGATTCCTGTTTCATATAAGAACCTCACCGCCCCCTTCCCGTGGGAACCTCTGATGCAGCCCCACTCTCCTCAGCACCCAGTGCAACTCTGCCTCTTAGAGCCCTGTGTCCTCTGAGACACCCCAGTCTGTATCCGGGCTCTTTTCATGGTCAGGTTTTAGATGGACAGTGTGAAGGTCACACACACAAATAACCTTTCTGGTACTGACGGCAGAGCCATTGCCACCGAGGCTGAAATCTCACTGTTGTACAGCCAAGCCCTTTGCTGAACAACGTTCCTGTTTGGCTTGGATCGTGTCTCTCTAGATGCGCAGTGAGACCTCAGGCTGGTGGATGTCAGCGACTCCTGACACGATCCTAGCTATTCTCAGTATCTGAGAGGGTTCTTGGCCCGGAGTATATGCATGTCAAGGCTGCTGAGGGCATCAGAGATGGTGTCTGCAGGGCAGGCAAGAAGGACCAAGGACTACTTGGGAGCTAATAAAGGACCAGGAAGAGTTCTAAAGTTTTTTCTGCAAAAAGAAGGGACATGACATACTAGGACAAAAAGATGAAGGAAGAAGTGAAACGTTAGAGTAGCCTTAGAGGTTAAACCTTGAAGTTCATGGTCCTGAGTCCTCTTTCCAGCCCATCTATCAAATGACTCAAGAGACTTCTAGAAAGGAAGGGAATGACTAAAATTCCTATCTCGTCGCAGCTGGAACTGCAGCGACAACTGCTCTCACATTTCCCAAAGACCAGAGAGTTGACTTAGGGGTGGGGAAGATGATGACAGCACTTCAATCTCTTTCAGTAGGAATTATGAACATTCAAAAAGCTATAAAGTGTCCACAGCATTAGCTTTTTTAGTTTGAGATATGGAATATATTTAAGAGTTAATTTCTTTCAAATTGCAAATGTCAGTGCTCTGTGAAGGACAACCAAGTTCCAAATGGGCCAGAGAAGGGTTTCAGGGGCCTGGTGAAAGCTGGTGAGTGACAGGGACTGTCAACTTCCAGGATTGCAGAAAGGAGCTGGGATGAGAGACACTTACGTTCATTTTCCTGCGACAGCGAGAGAGGTTGAGGAGAAGAGACACCTTCAGTTCCCGGAAGGTTTTCAAGTCCTCACCAAACCCTTCTCTGGGGAACTTCTTCAGAGCGTACTGGTAGCGCTGGGCAGCCTCCTTTACTTTACCTTTCTAATGGGAGGACAAGACGGCAAAACACACAGTCGGTCTGCTGAGCAGCTGAGTGAGTCTGGTTCCACTCCCTGCCTCCCCTCCCTCCAGTTATTACTAAGGGTTAGGGTAACCCTAACCCTCCCAAATACCACCTGGAGAGCAGGTTTGCTGCTGAAGGTGAGACAGAAGGCAGGAAAAGCCTGGGACCCAGCTTCCCAAGTGGATTCCTAAGGGACTAACCTCATTCATTTCAAGGGAGCTCTTTGTTGACCTGATACCCCTGTAACACACATCATTTCCTAGTCCCAAGCATGCCAAAGTTCTCACTACTTCCTGAAGTTTGGCTTGTCTGGAAAACTTCCCTTGCTTGATGTTCCACCTTGCCAGTCCTCTAGAAGAGGTCATTCTCATCCTCACAAAGTATGGAGGATCTAAAACAAGTTAGCTGCTGGTTCCCTGATCTCATGGCATAAAATAATATGTCAGTTTTCCTGTTTTTGGAAAGGGTGTGGGAAGGGCAGTAGTAGAGAAGTGAACTTTAGAGTTTGTGATGCTATCTGACTGCGTAGGAGGGATTTTCCAAGATGAAGTAAAGCTATGACCAACTTAGGGACCTGGTCACAGCAGCCTTGAACCTTTCTTACAATTTGTATTTGAAAAGTCTATAAGCTGAGCTGAGAAAGATGTAGGAGGCACCCCCGTTCCTTTAGCTGATCCTTATCTGCTCCGCTTCTTCTGTATAGCTGCAACTTTACCAGGGATCCCGATTCCTTACTTTCTCTTTCTCATTAAGGAGAGATCTGGAGTCTTCCGAGGTAGAATTCTGGGTGGGAACAGTAGCAGCTCTGCCCATTCTCATTAGGAGGTGGGACTCCTGGTCTTAGAATACCAGCAGCTCTGTGACAACCAGGGTTTAGATTCTTGCGGGCAGTGCATTCTGAAGTCCGTAAGTATGATAGTGAAAGAGGCCCTTCCTTGAAGTCATGTGAAGCATGTTTGGGTCAGGACTCAAGTTTGCTAGAAGTCTAAGAATCTTAGATCATCATGACTCCCTCTCAGAGGGTCCTCAGGAAATGCCACCCTGCTCTCAGGAACACTCTGTACATTCCTTACACGGCGGGGAATCATGTGCTTCCCAATCATTTCCTCATCTTTGGGCCTAGCAATGTCTCGGTGACGCCCGTTGCCAAAAGCTGGGCTGGATTTGTATTTCCCTTTGGGAGGAGAAGATTCAGCTAATCTTAACATAGTGAGGTACTTCTGACATGGATTGTTCTTGAGGGACTTTTTATCGGCCCTGAGAGTCTGTGTTAGGTACGGAGCCGTCTGCTTGGATTGCGAGTACAAAAAGACTCCGCTCTCTGTTGTCCGGTCACTCAATGAGTGACTTTAAGCAAATCTCATAATTGCTATTTGTATTGCTATTACTCAGGGATAATGACGAACTATTATTACTGTTAGACTTTAAAATCTATGTGTAGATTAAACATGAAAGATAAGATCAATGACTCTTCCATGGACTGGAAATATCTGTCGTGCGTAATTTTAGTTTTACTGGTCCCATGAATTTCCGGGTCCCCCTTATCAGATTCCATGTAGAATCTATGTAACTGCCTATCAGTGGTCAACACTAGGTCTTCGGGTTGGTCAGCTATAGGCCCATGTAGGCTATTCTTGCTCTCAGATTGGGAAGGCAAACCATGATCCTCCACTTACGAGCCCGTCCCTGAGGGATGGCACTCTCCCTTTGTCTCTAGAGCCAAAGATGGGACCTGTCAAGACTCCGGTAGGTTCCACACGTAGAAAACAGTGGCTGTTTGGAGGACACTTAGTTCCTCCCTCCCCTCACCTTATAAAACATGTCCCCCTCTTCCATCAGCTTGCTCAACAGGATGATCATGATGTCTGGCTTGGAGGTGGCCATCGCCCATGTGGCTGGACCTGTAGTGTACAGGATGCATGATGGGTAAAAAACTCATACAATGTAAGGGTGGCAGGAAGCTAGGTGAAAAAACGTCCTGGGGAAACTTCTGCTGAGAGAACAACTTGTCCCACAACGCTTTCCGCATCTTTTAGACCTGGGAGCGTCTTAGTGACTCCCGCCGCCAAGAAGCTGCGTTGGACTTGTATTCACCTTAAAATAAGAATGTCCGAACCGTCTGAGTGCGCGCCCCAGGAGGGCAGCAACGCCTGCACATTGTGTTAACACTTGGGCAGGCACTGGCTAAGTAAGGAGTTACTTTAAATAAGAAAATTGGGAGAAAGGGTTTACATTACATGTCACCATAAGACTTTAAATATCCAAAAAGAGTAATTTATTTTAGAATCTGGGACTCAAAGCCCCCAGGCGTTTAGTCTGTTAATATTTAAATGTGCACTTGCAGAGGGGAACCATTCAAGCTCTAAAGGCCCCTTCATTTGTCAGAGTTGATAGGACCCCTTGGGTTTACTGTGAACCAGGAGCACAGTCCCAATGTCAAATGGATGTGAAACAAGCCCCCAGAGAGAAAGAAAAGGTTAAATCGATTAGTTTACAGGTGCCTGAATTATTTACCAACTAAGCTTTTCAGGGTTAGTTATGAAAAGTTCAAGTTATTCTCTACAACAGTCATTAAAAAAAAATCTTCTTTTAAGGTGAAGTAAATTAAAAGATTAGAGGTGAGGGGAACTCATGCAGGCTAAATCAAAGAGGAGAAGGCAAAGCTGACCAAGCCATCAGACCACGCCTGATGCTGACAGCGGTGAAATATACCTCGTGGGCGACTCGGTAACGTCTGACAACCTTCAAAGAAAGGAGAAAACAAAAAGTTGTAGGAGAGGAAAAAAAAATGGATGAAGGTGAAGAAAAAAAAAAAAGAAGGAAAAAGCAGCAGTGAGAGGCAGGCAGCAAAAAAGCCAGCATATAAGCCAACCCTTGTCTATGGCTGTGTGGGAGGGCAGCGAACGGGACAGCAGCAGCAGGGCCTTGAGAGTCTGCAGCACACACAGAGCAAGGGAAAGCAAAGGCTCACGGCCGTGCAGGGATCCAGGATGCTCTCAGGGTGGGGCGAGTACAGAGGCATTAGCACTAAGATGTGCTTAAGGTCAGAGTAGCCTCCTGGCTAAGGCTACTAGGGGCGTGGCATATAACCATGTTATTTGTAGACACAGGGTGGTGTAGATCATGGCTCAGATGGCTTTCTCTGGGACAAGAGCCTTCCTGTTCACTTGGACAATAATTGGGCCAGGGCAGAGGGGAAACTACATATATACACTCACACCAAACACCCAGGGCAGCCAGACCGCCAGGCCAGTCTGGCCCCTGGGCACAGATGGCCAGCACCTTCTTCCTTTCTCCTACCTATCTTGGCTCCTTTCTTCAGAAGAGTGACAACGACAGAAGTGTTCCGGCACCCCACTGCCCTATCCAACGGGCGCATTCCACTGTAGTCAACGTGCTCGATCATGGCCCCATGATCCACCAGGAACTGGACCTAGCGTATGGAGCAAGCAGAGCAGTTACCACCAGGAATGGCTCAGCGCTGCTCCACTGAGGGCTCTGGCTGCTGCCTGCCCTTTACTCAACTACTGGTCTCAACCAGGCTGGTCAGCCATGGTGTTTCAGGTTATGCCTATACTCTTGGTCTTTAATGGTGTTTTGAATATTTCTATCCTCTATCAAGTGTAGATCCAAGAATCTTATATCAGGAATCATCACACACAACCCTCAAGCCTAGAAAACATTAGGGTTGGAGAACCTTCCCTCTCCCTGTGACCCAGAGGCTTGTTTAAAGGCACTCACCACCTCAGCATCACCATAGAAAGCTGCCAGATCCAGTGGGGTGCGGCCATTCTTGTCAGCATGGTCTGTGGCAGCTCCATTATCCACCAGAGAACGTACTACAGAGAGATGACCCTTCAAACAAGCCCAGCTGAGGGCTGTCAATCCTTCTTTGTCCATCAGAGCAATGGAGGCACCTACAAGAGCGAGTAGAATGCAGGACTGAGGAAACACGAAAATGCAGAGCAGAAGGGAAAGCTGGTACTTAAGGTGTACATTCTGCTGAAGCACAGCTTTTGTTTTGAGTATGTGAGTTACCTTTCAATAAAAACTGTTAAAACAGTTGATCCTACAAGCTGTCAGTAGAAGAGAAACCAACTGTGTTACTGGGTATTCCAGGTCCTCCATAGTCTGTCCCTAAACCATACTTTGTCCTTTAGTTTCATTCCTCCCTTGGGAGGATGCTGTACATTGGTGAAATGGATGAGCTCACCGCCTCTAGCATCTCCCGTAAACATTCCTGAACCCTCACTTGTGGTTACGTTGCTCGCAGGTGTGGAACACTTGTTCTCTCCCCACGGCCTGCCTCACTTCTACCCATTTCCTAGGAACCATCTCAAATCTCTGTCTCCAAGAAGCTTCTCACCATTCACTGTCACCTCTCCTCGAATCTGCTTAACATGTCACCTTATCTTGTTATTTTTTTAATGTATTCTACTTGCATGTGATAAATTCTCAATGAATGTCTTCTGAACTGAGTGAAAGTCTTTCATTTATAATAGTACAGACTCCTTGGGAGATTCCCATCAAACAGGAGTCCAACACACACTTCTCACCGATGAGAGATGCGGGGAGATGGACTCATGGGAAGAGGCCGGGCCTGGGCCACAGAGGCAATTCGAAGTCTAACCAAACCAGTCAGCCTTCGGTGGCCTCGTGCCTACTCTCCTAGCCCCTTATATTCTGCGTCTGCCTTCCAAATGTCTGTTTTCATCTGTAAAGATCAAGCTCACTTGACACACTGTTTTGTAATTAATCTAGAATTCAATATAAATTTGACTCTCAGCCTACACTGTAAGCTCTTAGACGGCAAAAAGCCTATTATTTCCTTGCTAGTTTTGAAGAGAACCTAAGGCAGTTCTTTTCACACAGTTGGCATGTCACATTTACTAAATTAGAGATCAACTTGCTGGACACAACACACTTCCAGGCTGCCTGCTAAGCAGGACAGGATTCGGATGTCAGATCGAGCTTAGGACCTGCCACAGCCAGCTCAGGGTCTACTCAGTAGCTATCTGGCCTATCACCTTTGTAACCCTAGAGGTCAGATAACCAGACTCTGTGGCTTCCCCCAGCAGGATGAAGGGCTGGAAGACACCATACCTCTCACACTGATGAGAGCCGTTTGTGTACTGTGTTATGTTTTCATAATGGTACATTCTGCAAGTACAACATCGCCTCTAACATGGAATGACTTTGACTGTGGGACAGAATCCAAGGACTCTTCTCAGACGCAACATCTATAAATTCCCTGGACCGAGTTCACCAGTGGTGGAAAAAAGCAGGTAAGAAGGTTCTGGATGTATATTACAGATACACTGATTTTCCAAATACGAGAACAGTTGAAATTTAAGAAATTAAAAGGAGATACATATGAAATAAACCTGTATGTTCAATTTACTTTCAAAATTCACTTTGCAATCTTCCTCCTCTCTCTTTTCTCCCCCTTGCAGTTAACGGGATCACAGGTCTCCCAAACATCCATCTTCAAACTTTGGAGTTATCTTCAACACATCCTCCTTATTTCCTACATGCAATCAATCTTTATATCCAAAATCGTTTTTGCACGTGGCCCTTCTGTTCTGTTCTAACAGCTACTGCACCTGGATTAGGGCCTCATTACCTCCATCCATTCTACTACAATGGCTTGCTAATGGATCCGCTGGGCCACTGTAATTCTTTCATCAAATCTACTACTCACACCACTGCCTGAGTGATTTTTTTTCAAAAGCACACCTTTAGCATCAGTTCCCTTTTCAAAAATCTTGAAAGGCCCCCCATTGCCTTTAGAATTAAGTCCAAACTCTTTTAATCTGTTCCTTTTCAATTTCTTTGCACATACGTTTCCCATTGTATTTCCCAACAGCCCTCATGTACTTCACTGGACAACTTGTGTATTTCCCCACACCTGTTGTGTACTGTTCCTCCTTCTTCGCCTTTCAATTACATTACTGCCTCTCCCTAAACAGAACATTTTTCCTATTTAAGTTTCAAACTCTGTCCTATTCTAACTCAAATACCTTCATCAGAGCGCTTAGGATTCTCTACTTTTTAAGGTACTTATTTATCTTTGTTTCATCCCTTCCTTGCCAGACTATGGACCCTTTGAGGGCACAGATTATAGTATATTAATTTAAAAAAATTACTCACAGTTCCTGGCTCAATGTTCTACAAATAATGTAGTCTAAACAAATGTTTGTATCATTTGTTGATTCAGTAAAAAGGCTGACTGAAGTGTGAAAAATGAAATAGTACAAAGACTAGAATCTCTGCAGTGGTTAAGGGAGAAGAACTTGCTAGAATCTGTGCCCGATGGGCTTCCACTGGAACGTGGCAGACACAGTGCAGCTACCTAAAGGTTCTCAGTGGCTGAGGAGGCCCTGCCTTTTCTAGGAGACCTGGGCTTTTCTGGGACATTTACTCCTGCCACATCTTATCCTAGGAATCTAGGCACATCCCTCATCCTCCCCCAAGCCCTTCTTAGCAGAAGCGAGGAGAGATACCATGAAGCCAGACTTCTCTGGTAGTGGGTACTGGGGAAACAAGAACCACTTTGCGCACTGGGAGAGCAATTCTCTGATTCTGACCCCACACTGTGAGCTGAGGTTGTGGATACAAATTTTCTCTGGAAGACACAGCTCAAGATCCAGCAAGTATCTGATTGAGTTGTAGTTTGAAATCTTAGAAGAAACCTCTTCTTCCTAACTCAACCACCCTCAGCTGCTCTGGCCTGGGCATGGTTCTTTAGGAGGTTGGTTTCCTTGAAGTGTATATGTTTATGAATAGATGTTTTAGGTCCAGTTTACTAATAGGAGAGGCTAACTGGAATGGAATCATTAAGGCCAATCACAATCACACTACCCCCTGCTTCATGCAAATGCTCAAGTTCCACTAGGTATTGTAGAGTCACCAGTGATCCAGCTTTTCTTCTACAGAGGTCCACCACCACTCATCACTGTTTTGCACAGGGAAATGAGGTCACAGCAATCAAAAGGAGCCCAAAATGTTTTGATGGTGGTATGTATCCTTTAACTTATTTCCCATTCACCAGGAATATGTGAATGTTGGCAAATGTCAAAGGGAATTTATGACAACAGATAGATAATAATATTCTCAGTCCTCAAATAGGGTCCCATTTTCAGCAGTTGTCTTAGCCTCCATTTGCCTCCTTTGGATTCAGGAAAAATACTAGTTGTGCAAGATTACAAAATAATTGATAAAGTTAAAATCAAAATACAATCCCTGGAAGATGAACATTTATTGAGTGTACATTAAAAATTCAAAGTTTGTAGATTACTGATTTAAAGAGTTTTGAATATGTTAATTTGATCAGAATACTAAAGATCCCTCAAGCCACAAGGAAACAGGGAAGTCAGAGTTAGAAGGGTCCCACTGTACGAAGGACAGAGGAGATGGACTTTCACTTTTTAACCGACTGGATTAATAACACCTGTTTCTAACATTTTTTGGAACCCATCACCGGAAATCATGAGTTCCTTATGTTACCATGGGTGCTGCCCACCCAGCTCTGGCATCCCAGGCCTGACCTTGTGCAAGCAGAAAGTCCACAGTTCCCAGATGGCCTTCGGAAGCAGCCATCATCAGGGGAGTCCGGCCCTGCTTGTCTGCCATGTTGACATCAGCTCCGTGCGTGAGCAGAAGATCAACAATCTGCAAGGGCAGAGAAACAGGAACCGTCAGAGAAGCTGCTGTGCAGACGCAGGCGTGCTGTGACTGCCACCACTGCACAGGGGAGTCACCTCTACAGGTAACTTTATACTGCAAGAAACCCCTCGAGTTCCCGCCCGGCCCTAGTGCCATGCAGTTTGATCTCTGACTCTCTTAGGGATAGCTAACTGAGAACTCAACTCTGAATGTTTGACTCAGTCACTAAGTAAAAAAGAATTTAAGATAACAATGGCCAAGATGTAGACTAAGCAATCCACAACTTAAGCTCTAGCACAAGTCACTGCCTATGTCAGTGCCATTTTATTGACCTCTAGCAGTTGCAAAGCTGCCTGCAGTGAATATTTATGACTGAACTGAATACAATAGAGTATCTCTAGTAACTCTTTTTTTAATTTTATTTTTTTTAAGATTTTATTTATTTCTAGAGAGAGGGGAAGGGAGGGAAAAAGATGGGGAGTGAAACATCAATGTGTGGTTGCCTCTCATGCACCCCCTACTGGGGACATGGCCTGCAACCCAGGCATGTGCCCTGACTGGGAACTGAACCGGCGATGCTTTGGTTCACAGGCCTGTACTCAAGCCACTGAGCTACACCAGCCAGGTCTAGTAACTCTAGCACTGTTTGGCTTCTAGAGCTTTTTTTTTCTACTTGAATACTTTGAAAGATTATTAACAATATGCTTTCTTTTCCATCCTAAATGTATAAATTAGCATTTTTCCAGAGCCAAACATCTGGAAAGAGTGCATAACTAGAATATATACACACCATATTTTCTTTTAGCAAGTCCCAGACACCTGAGGATTAGCAGGGATCTGTTGAGATATGAACCATCCTGAGAGCCTGCGGATACCGTGAAATGTTCTCTGGGAAGAGGTAACTCTATGATCAGGCCAAAAGCAGCTAGTCCTTCTATAAAATCTAGAAATGATGATGATTCTGAATGTTAATTTTTGACATAGTCTCAGCTAGCATATTAATAACAAATACCCAAGTCCTCAAATCCAATGTCTGCTGGGTAACCCAAACTTTGTGATTTTTTTCTCTATGCATCAGAAATTCTCACCCAGAACTCACCCTTGCCCGTGGGGCTGGAAGTAGCTGCCCTGCTTACCTGCCAGTGGCCCTGGCGAACAGTGCTGAATAGAGGCACTGCCCCTCGACGGTTTGGCTGGGCCACTGCTGCCCCTTGTTCCAAGAGCAGACGACACACCTCCAGTTTGCCCCTTCCGGCTGCAGCTGTCAGGGCTAAGGGTAGAGAATACAGACTGAAAACAGGTGGCTCTTGCTGTCTGCAGTCATCTGTGTTAAACACGTAAGTGTATCTGTGTGTCATTAATATATGACTGCTATTTTACCTCCAAGAATAATGGTTTTAGCTATTTTTGCCATGAAGAAAATTTTTAAGGAAAAATAATGAATAAAACTACATTTAAATGGGCTTATGTACAATATATGAAGACAATTATAATAAATTTACTGAAAAATTACCTGTGATCAAATTTACTTAATTTTATCTTTTCCCATCTCAACTGTCTTCTCTGCTCTGACCTACCTCTTTTTTGGTACCTCTTCCTAGCTACAGTCCTTCTACTGGTCCATGGGTGGCTGGAATGCAGAGAAGAGAGCCTCTGCAGAGGAAGGTCTCTTTTTAGAATTACACCTATGAGCAACCCCTGCCCACCTCTATTCCTGGGTCCTTAGACCCCAAAAACCGAAGTCAGAAAGTGCAGTCCACAGGCCTTGGACCAGTTTCCATTCTTTTTCATTAGTTGAGACAGATGTTTCTAGTCTATCTGAAACCATTTTTATAGGAGGATCAGAACTGTTAAGGTGATAGTTATAAAGATGAGAGGTGTGACAAAGGCTCTTTCTATTTATGTTTGTTTGTTTATTGGTGAGAGGGAAGAGAGAGACAGAGAGCGAGAAACATCGATTTTGTCGTCCCCCTCATTTATGCACTCATTGGGTGCTCCTTGTATGTGCCCTGACTGGGGATCAAACCCACAGCCCGGGCGTCCTGGGATGAGACTCTAAGCAACTGAGTTACCCAGCCAGGCCTACAAAGGCTCTTTCTTGTGAATATAAAATGATGGAGTCACTGATAAAAAATAGCCACAGTGAGTATAAGGGACACAGCAAGAAGAGACTTAGACGTTCTTCTGTCTGTGCTGCTGTCCCTTGTTTATGACCTCTGATACGGTGGAGACTCTGAGTGCCTATTTCATCCTCTGAGGAGTATTATCTCAATAGTAGCAAGAAGAATTTGGAGATATACTTTCTACTAAGTCCATATTTAAACAAATATATTTTTGTCTCATTTTTCAAAAGGTTAGTGTTTAAAAGAATGGATGAGGGTAGGGAAAATGGTAAACATTGTTATAAAGAAAGAAGATAGAGAACTTTTCTCCGATCTGACTTGGAAAATTGATGTGGTGGTCAGCAGGACCTTCCTTTACTGTGGGTACCTGCTCCAATGACAAATCGGAAAAAGACAGTATTTGGCAGCTACAGATAATATTTCAGTTTGCAAATGTTGGTATCTAAAGAGGGAAGCAATTGAAATTCAAATCAAATGGTCACTTGTGATCTTTTTAAGTGCAAATTATGACATTTTGTCTTTGACCTTGGCCAAATTTATCCACAACTGATTCATATGCAAAACCAAAATAACCTGTAATTTTCACTAAGATAAACCTTCAAGTAACCTTTTCTTTCCCCAATGGTAAAAAGGGCTTATGAAGGAAAATGTGACAATTTTAGAAGACATATTCACTGAAACTAGATGTATCTGTGCCTTGTCTTTTGTGTATTTTCAGTTTTATTTTAGAAGCCCTAACATTATTTCTTTCCTGTCCTCCGCAGAAGGGAAGGCGCTTGGTCCGATGTGGGTGAGGGTCATTTCCAAGCCCAGAATGGATGAGTACAGGTATTGATGGATCTGATTACATACTTGACAAACAGTTTTGTCTCTTATTCCTCAAATCAAAATCAAAGTGATCTTTCCTCTTTCTCAAGTTTATATTTCCAATAGTTCAGAAAAAAAAAACCCTTTAATTCTTGGGTCAGAACACAAGACCAGTTTAAGAACTTGACTGGAAATCACACTGTACACCATAAACCTACACAATGTGATATGTCAATTATATCTCGGTAAAGCTGGGGCAAAAAAGAACTTGACTGAGTTAGACACTTGTGAGGAACCACAGAATCGGGTTGTTGGCATTAACCGAAAACAAACGAATGGGAAAACTTCTGACTCCCATGTTCAGATTCCATTCAAAGTAGCTACGAGATGACAGGGCTGCAGCAAACTTTCCTTTTAGTGTCCTGTGCATGGAGTGGGGGCAAATACATTCTTCTTCACGAAACAGGGGCAGTATTTCAGAATCAAGCCTTTCAGCAATGACACCAGTTCACAGAACAGAGCTGAAATGCACCAGGACCCCTCCTGAAAGGTAAACTTACACGGTCTACTTGAACCTGGGGTTACACTGCTCTGGCTGGCCCATTTCAACCCACTGGGTAACACATTTAAACGGAAAGCACTGTTCCACTTGGCCCTTTTCTTTGTTGCATCTTCTCTGTTGGTTAGGTTATGATGTAATTTGGCCAGAATCTCAAAGCTGATAGCTGGACATGGTCATTAACACAGCCGGCTGATTTCGTCTCAGAACAACACAGCTACGTAAAGTGGGCTTTTCAAAATTCAAGAGCAAAGGGAGTCACTTTGGCCAGATTTTATAGAAGTCTTATCAAAACTTTTTGGAAAAAAGAAAGATGAAAGTAAAGCCAGTTCTGTAAAACAACTGATTCTTATAGCAAACACAGCAATATGGAGCCAAATCTCTCCCTGAGAGACCAGTAACAACATTTGTTCCCTAGCTTGTCAGCCTCTGATGAGATTATCTGACATAAATGGTCCTCTTTTCAAACTCTAAGCAGTTAGAAGAGGCAGACAGGATGCAGCTCACAGCTGGGGAAATAGCCAAAGTCCGCTTGGGTGGGATGCTGACACTAAGTAGAAGTTAGTGAAGCAAATGGTTCTTTTGTTTCTATTTTCAGCCTAGAAAGAGCGCAGGGGACAGGTCATGTAAGACCAGCAGGAGAAGTGGTGGAGAGACATAAAACTGATCACCGCTATCTAAAACAACACTGATTAAACATTTGTTGAGCTATTTGTCAGACACTGTCACTGCGCTTAAGGCACTTGTGGTTGAGAAGAGTAACAAAAAATACATGATTATGCCGTGTGATATGTACAACAGAAGTAAGTTCATGGAAGTTGGTTGTATGAAGGTGGCACAGAGGAAGAAATGTCTGAGAAGGCCTCCAGGAAGAGACGACAATTTGAGCTAGATGCTGAAAGAGAAACAGGAGACTTCTAGGCATTCAAGGGCAAGAAAGAGGCATGTCAAGTGCAGGGAGACCATGTATCAAGGCAAAAAGGTGGGAAATTGCATGTTTATTATTTTTGGAGTAACTGGAGAAGATAGGCAATAGATGAGGCTAGAGATCATGACTAGTCTTTTTATGCTACATTAAGTAATTAATTAACGCTACAGGTGGTTACTGAATGGGGGTAAGCAGGGAAGGGACATGAACAGCCTGTGGCTCAGAAAGATCATTTTACCTGCAGCCTGGGAGATGACTCACAAAAGGGTGAGGCTACAGACAAGAAGACCAGTTAGGATGTTGCTACAATAGTTTAGGCAAGAGATGACGAGGGAATGAATTAAGGGTGTCTTGTTTATTTTGAGAGCTCGCTTCTTTTGGGCAATGGGGTGGCTCAGGAGCTCCCTCCAGAGTTGCTAGAAGCTTTTAATACTGGTCCTAGTCTGTGCCTCAAAGACAAAGGAAAGCCGGGAGTGGTGAACAGTCTTGGCATCTTAACGGCTTTTCTTTTGTGCTGCTCCATAAAAAGCCTGTGAAAAGCTTGTGGGATGAGAAGGGGTCAGCCAGATGGTGAAAGCTGAAGGTAGGCAGATGCCATCTGGAAGGGTAAGAGCCTGCAAAAGGGGGACAAAGGCAACCTGGATATCCTAGTGATCTGCTTTTAGAAAATCCGGTATGTAAAAATTACATCTCAGCTAATATTTCATGATATGCTAAGATAAAGTTCATTGATTCTAAGATGCACTTTTCCACCTTCACTTTTTAACATCTCTGAAATGGGAATGCATCCTACAGTTGATGTGATGATAAAGAATGGTGTCAGTTTAACAGGCAGAGTTTTTTTGTAGTGGCACGTAACATTGTAACTGCATAGTTTCTCACACTGGTGTCTCAGATTCAGTATAGTACACAGTACAGATGGTCTGAGACATCATGAGCATCACGTTTTCCTTGGGTGAAAGTTACGTTGTCTAGGCCAGGGTTGCAGGTATGAGACAGCAACCAGCTGGCTGGAGGTCCTATCCTTCCCTATACGAGGGAAACATACATAAGACTTTGCCTTTGGAGGAAACATCACAATTCAATGGATCATTATAAATTTTAAATGATTATGTGCTGTGAGTTAGAAAGGAGCATGTATACTTAGCAAGGCTATCACTACAGACAGAAAAGCAACTCACAGCCTGTTCACTAGTGGTGAATTGCTGGAACGCTTTCATATGGCAAAGACATTATTTTCCTCAAATTTTCCTGAGGTCAAATAACTTTTTATAGATCTATAAATTATATTACAAATGCATTTCATTCTATCCAATATTTAAATAGTATTTTGTTTATAATGCTGAAATGATTGCAAATGATTTATGTTTTGTAATACTGAAATATCAAATTAAATACAACACAATTCTGATTATGAGCAAATTGACAGGAAGCTTTGACTTTTTACAGTCTTGACATATGATAAACGTGTAAGACAATGTAACAAAGCTTACTGCATACTTTAAAGTATGAAATGTTTTAAAAGTCCTGAGACCATGGAGCTTTATCCTATTAAACAATTCATAGTGACAGAAATAAGTCTTCTACTTAGTTCACACCCATCTTGAACATTTTTCAGTAATTCTTTTCAGAGCAGGACTCGAATGTGTTTGGTAGTATGACTGTCAGTCTTGCAATTTCTGTCCATTATCACCATTGGACCACTACCTGTTTTGCCCTCCGCAGTGGTCACGTGTGCGTGGTCTGATAAAAGTAGTCTGTTGAGAGGTGTGGCAATGCTGTGCTGGAAAGGCTTCGCGGGTAGGAGTGGTAAACCAACACGTCCCTTCTACAGCTCTGGGTTACAATATGCTTATTCCAGAACTGCTGATGTCCTGGCCAGTCTCTTCCTCCCAGTTTGTCCTCTGGTTCCCTCGGGGTGGGATCCCAGAAACAGCAGCTGTTTCCAGCCGTGCATTTTCATTTAATCTGTCACAGACTCTTAAGTTGCAGCTGCCTGGCATCTGCTCCCTTTGGCTTTACAGAGGGAGGGATTGTTTGAGGAGCAAATTCCTAGGCTTTGGACCATTCCATATGATATTAAAGAAGCCATGAAACCTATATAAGATTTTTGCCATGGATGGAAACATCACAATTCAGTAGGTAATTATAAGTTTTAAATGAATCCAAGTGTCTTCTTGTTTTTAATAACACTTTGACACTAAGCAAAACACACAGCCTTCTTGTTTGGTAGATATTCCCCCTAAATTGGACATTCCAATATTGGCCTCCTCCTCCTGGCAGATATGACACATGTCTGCGGTGACTACAGTCTCCACTACCTTGGTTTCATAAAAACACATAGAAAGTTACTAATGTTTTTCCAGATGTTCTAGTTCAGACTTGGAGGAAAGACAATAATCATTTCCTGCAAAGGTCACAAGGAAGAGGTTTCTGTTTGTGGAGCAAGCACCAAGCAACACAGAAATCGCTCTGCTGTGGAGTGAGAGAGGGCACAGGGCCACGCTGTACAGGGTGGCACCTTCCATTTGCACCCAGGCACAACTCCACTCACACTGTGTCAGTTTGACGGTGTCGGATACCACTCTGCTGTGGTAGCGCCTGGTGCAGCCAGAGGCACAGACAAAAACGTAACCTCCTGGCATAAAGCTAGAGGTGAAGAGAATGATTTTGATGGGAGAAACATTTATTCCTAACTGCTACAAGGATCACATAAAAAAAGGAAAGGCCACAACTATTTTCTGCTCTGGTTTGGCACATTGTAAGGAAACTTTCAGTCTTTTAAAAATATTTGAAAACAAGAGTGGGAGAAAGTTTTTTTTTTTTGAAAGAATACTCTGGTGCTAATGGTCTGGAGAATCCAAAGGGAAAGGGGATTGAAAGAGGCAAAGTGCTGGACTGTCCACTCTGGCTGAACTGGTCTGATACAGATGCCACCCGAGAGGTGCCTATGGCCTGCCAGAGACAAAAATCGGGATGGGGACACAGAGAGCACCCCCATCCACACACAGCACATACATGAGAGAAGAGAGCGATGTCCATGACAAGTACCTGTCTCTCCCCAGAGACTGTCAAAGCTGTTGATCTGTGCTCGCTCCACCTCCTCTTCATCTTTTTCTGGAAGATCAAGTAGGTAGGAGACAATCTGAAACAAGAAGTTGTGTCAGCTCAAACTTCAGGTGGAAAACTGTGCTACTGATGATAGCCTGTGGGTTTCGAAGCTACTTGGATGATGCAAGTGTTACAAGATCTCTTGCACACAAAAGGTACAGAACTGCCGGTCCTGGCAAAGACTCCCAACGCTGCCATGACGAGCATTTGCTTCTATCAGGTACAGTCTACATGTTTCTCCTGCACATAGCTCACTTACATAGCATGTGACTTTTAAAAGTTACATATCCCTCATATTTAAGTTAAAGAGGCAATCCCTCATCTTCCCAATAAAAACACCAATAAATAAACAGAAAGAAAACCAATCAATAAACAAAAGCAAAATAAATATGGATACAACTTGAGGCCTGTATTTCTTCAGAGCAGAGCGACTGTCTTTTTAAGTGCCAGGGCTGTCTGGGGACAGCAAAGGGAGAGTGGCTGCTGCTGACGGGAAGTGATGGCTGTGGTTCTAGGAATCTGACTGTACAGAGAGTTGAAGAAAAGAGACTCTCCAAAGTGATAAAAATGCCAATTTTACTTAATATCCCCTTGGTGACACATGAGGTCAGTTGACAGGGTAGCTGCATCATTGAAGCCGCTCACGGAAGTGGTGAGCTGACTTGCACTGGTCCCTGAAAACGGATCATTAAATTCTCAGGAACTTTTCAGGCCCATTGTTTAACAAAGATGTTAATTAAAAATTAAATTATATTTAAAACAAAAGTTAAAAAGTAAAATCTCATAACTTCCTGATTAACTACATTTTATAATAATCTATGCTCTTGAGATTATTTCTTTATGTCTATTTGATGAAAATGTTACATAATGGTGTGTGACTGTGTGTCTCTTCATGAGTCTGTGTTCAGCGATGTCACACTGTAGCTTGAAATCGGCCACGGTGGGAGTATTCACTCCCTGGAAACTGGCAAGCACTACAAATCAGGACTTGATTTATGCTAAAGCTGAAAGAACTTCCAGTGTAATAAGTATAATTTGCATGAGGGTGAGAAGTAGTTTAACAGTAGATCACATATCAGATTTAGTGACAATAAGATTAATGGGAAAAGAGTTAGTAAATTGGGATACAAACTCCATTTGTCAAATCATGGTTGTAACCACAGGTCAGCTATGACACGAATTTAGCAAACATCAACATAAGCATCCAATTAAGAGTATTGTGTATTTCACTGCTATTTGTAAACTGTGTGATACGTGTCCTTTGTATCAGTAAAACTTGTAATAAATTTAAGTATAGTCATGCATTAGTTAATGATGGGGATGTGCTCTGAGAAATGTGTCATGAGGTGATTTTGTCTTTGCCTGAGCATCACAGGGCTTGCTTAACTCAAACCTAGATGATGGAGCCTGCCACACACCTAGGCTGTACGGTACAGCCTATTGCTCGGAGGGGAGAAACCTGTGCAGCTCATTACTGTATTGAATACTATAGACAACTGTAATACAATGTTAGGTATTTGCATATCTAAACACTGAAAAGGTACAGTAAAAATACTGTAGAAAAGATAAAAAATGGTATACCTATATAGGGCACTTACCATAATGGAGCTTGCAGGACTGAAAGTTGCTCTGGGTGGGTCAGAGAGTGCGTGCTGAGTGGGTATGAAGGCCTAGCACATCACTACGGCAGACTTCATAAACACTGTACCCTTAATGCTACACTAAATTAAAAAGAATATTTTTCTCTCTTCAATAATAAATTAATCTTAGTTTACTGTAACATTTTAACTTTATAATTTAAAAATAACTTTTTTTTTCTTTTTTTTTAATATATTTTATTGATTATACTATTACAGTTGTCCCATCTCCTCCCCCCAACCCCCTCCCTGCACACTCCTTCCCCCCACACTCCCCCTCTTTAGTTCATGTCCATGGATCATATATATGAGTTCTTTGGCTTCT